>PITA01003177.1:115155-144612 GCA_004023965.1 Spilogale gracilis
TTTTTTTTTTTTTTTTTTTTTTTTTTTTTTTTTTTTTTTTTTTAATTTCAGAAGTAAAATTCAGTGATTTACTAGTGCTTCTTACATCAAGGGCCCTCCTTTTTTTTTGTTGTTTGATTTAAAGCTACCCTGTGACCCTGCAATTGCCTTACTGGGTATTTATCCCAAAGATATAAATGCAGTGATCTGAGGGGGCAACTGCCCCCCAGAGTTCAGAGCAGCAATGTCCACAATAGCCAAATTGTGGAAAGATCTGAGATATTCATCAACAGATGAATGGCTAAAGAAGATGTGGTGTATTTATACATGGAATATTACTCAACCATCAACTGTTACCATTCACATCAATGTGGATGGAACTGGAGGGTATTATGCTGAGGGAAATTAAGTCCTTCAGAGGAAGACAATTATATGGTTCCAGTCATATGTGGAATATAGAAAACAGCACAGAGGATCATAGGGGAAGGGACGGAAAACTGAAGGGGGAAGTGATCAAAGTGGGAGAAAAACCATGACAGACTCTTAACTATAGGAAACAAACTGAGGGTTGCCAGAAGGAAGCTGGGGTGGTGGGGTGGGGTATCTGGGTGATGGGCATTAAGGAGAGCACGTGATGTGATGAGCACTGAGTGTTATATGCAACTGATAAGTTGTTGAGCTCTGCATCTGAAACTAATGATGTACTGTATGTTGGCTAATGGAATTTAAATGAAAATAAATACAATCGTATTGAAATAGTTGCTCCCAGTGCAGTTAGGGTTACACAGGGGATACAGATAAGGTGAGGGGGTGGCATAAAGATGGAGGTATTAGCCTTGTGCAAGGGCAGGTGGGGAGTAGCAGCAAAGATCTCACAAAAAGGGAGTTTCCAAATTGGTTTTCTTTTCATTTTTTTGAAGCTTCATAAAAATACATCGTATGTGAATAGTACCATTTCTATACCTTTTCTAAGAAGGGAAGAACATGGGAAAACTGTCTCCGTATGAAAAGGGTCCTAGGCTTTAGAAATAATTTTTCAAATTAATTTTTTGTCATTTGGTCTAGCACATTTTGTTTGGCATGGCTTAGTTACTACATCCTACTAAATTATCCTTATTAAAAATTCCATATAGAAGAAACATAGACTTAGTATGATAACCTGCAGATGTTCACAGAAGAAAGGGATTAGTTACTGAGAAATTCAGTTTAGATTTGTTTAGAAGTAGGGAAATAAGAAAGAAAATTATGCTAAGATCTACTTTTGAAAGTCCATTTCTGCATTTCTGCAAAACTTTTCTTTAGTATCATTTAGGAATGTTATCAATGTTTCTTTGTTTTTTTTTTAAAGAAAGATTATGGATGCCTATAAAACTAAAATACTAAAATGTTATAATTTGGTGTAAAGGATGACTGGAGCATTGTAAAACAAAAAAAACAAATCTATAAGCTTGAGGACTTATATTAATATTAAAACTTATAGTATTTTTAACATTCTAATGTTTTCTCCTTTACACATGATTTATTTGTTCTTTTTTTTTTAAGATTTCATTTATTTATTTGACAGAGAGAGATCACAAATAGTCAGAGAGGGAGGAGGAAGCAGGCTCCCCCTGAGCAGAGAGCCCGATGCGGGCCTCGATCCCAGGACCCTGAGAACATGACCTGAGCTGAAGGCAGAGGCTTTAACCCACTGAACTGCCCAGGCACCCTATTTATTTGGTTTTTTAAAAAGAATTGGGCAAAGTAATAGGAATAAGTTTTTGGGCTCCTTACACAGAGTTTCTTCACTTTCCTAATGATTCTTGTTAATGGTAGTACAAAATAGTGAAGCTATGAAGAGAATCTTATATTCCTAAGAAAAACAGATTCCTTTGCATTCTGTTTTCAGATTAAAAGAAATGCTTCTGTTAAGGCACAAAAATAGCTTGTGAAAATAATTTAATTTTTATTCTACAACTAATTTCTGATGTGTTATTATATACACATATATTAGAGAAATCAACATATGCCTTCAATTCTATTTTTATAAATTGTGATAATACTGAAATTTTGAGCGCATTTTCTGAATTGGCACTTTGAATAATATACTATATATTTAAATATGAATCTTTTGAAAACTAAAGTGCCATTTAAATGAAACACTTATTGGGGTGCCTGAGTGGTTCAGTCAATTAGGCATCTGCCTTCAGCTCAGGTCATGATCCCAGGGTCCAGGGATTGTGTCCCACATCAGGCTCCCTGCTCAGTGGGGAGTCTGATTCTTCCACTGCCCCTCACCCTATTCTTCTCTCTTTCTCACTCTCTCTCTCAAATAAATAAATAAAATATTTTAAAAAATGAAACAATCGAATGACTCCTTTTTTTTTCCTTCACTCTCTGGTAGATGCTGAAGTAGACATTCATGTACAGGCCCAGAATGGTCATCAAATAGTCAAAAACAAGTTAGGAAAATAAGACCAAATGTAAGTTTTCTGACTGATGGAGTCAAAGATATAAATAATTCAAAATATTAAATAATCCAAGATAAACATATTTAAAATATTTTTAAATACTTGAATGAAATTGATGTGTGTATATTATGATGATAATAGTGATGGTGGTGGTAGAAGTGAAGACAGCTCATGTGTATTAGCTAAAGACTTTCTGTGTGTTGGATGATTTGCCCTCAAAGTAGCCCCATGAGGTATATTCTATTACTGTCAGAAGCTCAGAGAGATTAACTGGCCTGCTTGGTGTTTTATAGCTAAGAGAGAGTTTATGTAATCACTGGTGTTGTCTGTGAAATGTTTCTGGTGTTCTTTCTTTCTTTTCTTTTTCTTTTTTCTTTTTTTTTTCTGATTTTGTTTATTTATTAGAAAGAGAGAGAGATTGTACAGAAGCAGGGGGGAGGGGCAGAGGGAGAAGCAGACTGCCCGCTGAGCAAGGAGCCCAATGCAGGGCTTGATCCCAGAACCCTGACATCATAACCTGAGTCAAAGGCGATGCTTAACCGACCCAGCCACCCAGGCATCCCAGAACACAACAAATTTAGAACAACCTTTGAAAGATACAAAATGATATGATCAAATGATGTCATATCCATGTTCACAGAAGACACAGCATCATAAAAACTCTTTGGTACCCTACACACCACTTTTAGCACAAAGTAGAAGTCTATGGTGCGCTGAAGGTAACAGAAGCAAACTAAGTAGCTTGACTCTCGCCCTCCCCCGTATAATGACTGAACCAAAGAAAAAGTGTACCCATTTCATGGAATAAATTCTAACTACCTTGGTTTCTAGTTTTATGCACACAATGACCATCATTCAACAGAAAATGGAAATGCACCCTAAAGAAGCAAGGGTTAAAACATCAGGAGGTGAAGGAGTCAACAGAACTAGACCAGAATGACACAGGTATTTAAAGTATCTAGGACTTCAAAATAACTATGGGTAAATGTAGGTGGCATACATGAATGTATGTGACATATCAAAAGAGAGACGGAAACTTTCTAAAGAAGTAAAATGAAAATACAAGAAATGAAAACACACCATAATATATAAAGAATCACTTTGATGGACTTATCAGTATACTGAAAAAGCTGAAGAGCGAGTCCCTAAAATTGAAAATAGGCCAATAAAAATTATTCAAACTTAAATAGGAAGAAAATATTTTAAAATGACAAACAAATGGGCGCCTGGGTGGCTCAGTGGGTTAAAGCCTCTGCCTTCGGCTCAGGTCATGATCTCAGGGTCCTGGGATTGAGGCTCACATCAGGCTCCCTGCTCCACAAGGAACCTGCTTCCTCCTCTCTCTCTGCCTGCCTCTCTGCCTACCTGTGATCTATCTTTCTGTCAAATAAATAAAAAAAATCTTAAAAAAAAATAACAAACAAAAACCACTAGAACATCCAAGATCTGTAGGACAATATTCAAATTGTTACCATACAAGTAAGTGGACTTGCAGTTAGGCAAAAGAGAGAGAATAAAGCAGAAGACATCTTTGAAGAAGAAAACAGCCAAAGATTTCCCAAAATTAATGAAAGACAAAAAAAATCATGAATGTAAGAAACATAGAAAACCCCAAGAGTGATAAATAATAAGAATATGAAAAAATTCCCTAGGTACATCATAGTTAAACTGCCCCCCCAAAAAAGAAGAGGAAAAAAAGAAAATCTTGGAGGCACACAGTGAAAAAGACACATTACATACAATTAATATCAAAGTTACAGCAAAATTCTCATCAGCAGTGGTGCAATCAGAAGTCAATTGAGTGACGTGCTTCCTGCACTGAAAAAGGAAATAAATCTTTCAACCCAGAGGATAAAACAGGATAAAAAAAAAACCTGTATGCTAGTGATATAGGAAAGTTGGGGTTTGAAGCTGATGGCCAAGAAATAATTCTTGACATACCTTTGGTACAAAAAGGGGGTTTTTATGAAAACACAGGGATAGGACCTGTGGGCAGAAAAAGGGGTCATGAGGAGTGGCCCCTTATATACTTTCAAGTTGGCAAGGGGTTAGGGATAGTGTAAGTCTCCAAGTAATTTTGGAAGCAAGGCTTCCAGGACCTTGAGGGGGCTAGTTATTGTTGGGAAAAGGTCATTTACTAGTGTCTAATAAAACCTTAGTCATGAGATCCTTTAGATGTATATTGGTGGGTCATATGTTTCAGGGATGATTGTCAAAGGGTGTCTTGGGGGGTAGAGATAAAAGAAGTTTCCAAAGGAATTTTTATATGTTAAAGTGGACCTACAGGATCCTTATAGGCTTAGACAGCCTTTTTTCCTCAGCAGAATATTAACATTGAGGTAGCTGAGTTCCTAGAGGAAGCTGACTCTGCCTGTTTCAAGGACTTGTCAATGGGCTATAAGTGGTAAGGAAATTTAATTTTTCTTTTGCCTTTGTTTCCTCCATCACTAGAAAGGTAAGTTAGAATTTTTATGTATATGCATGAGATATATCTTAAAGATACACAGTAGTTAATACTGATTGTCTTGGCAGATAAGACTTGAGTATTTGAGAGTGTATGGGAGACACATTTCACTCTATAACCTTTTGTTTCCTTTCATTTTTATTTATTTGTTATTTGTTTATTTATTTATTTTTAAGATTTTATTTATTTGAAAGGGAGAGAGAGCTCATGTGAATGTTTAAGAGAGCACAAATGGAGGGTGTGTGACAGAAGGAGAGGGAGAAGAAGTCTTCCTGGTGAGGAGGGAGCCCAATAGAGGGCTTGATTCTAGGATTCTGAGCTGACATGATTCATGACCTGAGCTGAAGGCAGATGCTTAACCAACTGAACCACCCCGTCGCCCTCCCTTTTATTTTTTAACTATGTGGACAAAAAGTAATAACATTTTGACTCTTGGAAGAGGCTCAATGATGTTTCTTTGGTAATATGACAAAATCATTTTGAATTTCTTATACAAGGATTAATAGGTAAGAAGAGGCAAGTAATCTTTGACAAACAACCATGGAGAAGAATGTACAGACACTCAGTGTCATAAAGTTACTCTTATTTAAATAACTAGTTCATGAAGAGATATACCACAAAATAGAAGTCTATGAACAACTTATAATTATTAGTAAAATAAGTTTATGACAAAAATGATAGTTTGATCTAGAAGAAACTATATTACTATGCACTTTAATGATTTGCTAAATTCTCAAGAAATAAGTTGGTTTTCTTATTAGAAAACCACACACAAAGCAAATCCTAGTTGAATTTTAACAATTGGAGTGAAAAATTGAAATAATAATAGAACAAGAACATAGACATATATATGTGTTTTGTCACTGGGAAAGGAATATGTTTTAAAGCATAACAGCAAGTAAATTATTAAAAGGAAACCACTGGTAGATTTAATTTAAAAGTTGTCATGTGTTGGGGCACCACAGGGCTCAATTTGTTAAGTGTCTGCTTTTAGCTCAAGTCATGATCCCAGAGTCCTGAGATCCAGCTCATGTTGTGCTCTCTGTTCAGTGGGGAGCCACTTTTCCCTCTCCCTATGCCCCTCACCCTGGTTGTGCTCTCTCACTCACTCTCTCTTTCTCTCTCACTCTCTCTCTCTCTCTCAAATAAATAAATAAAATCTTTAAAAAGTTGTCATGTGTCAAAAATGTAAGAAAATATTAGAATGATCATAATTGAATAATATAAAAAAACATGTGATAAAGGTTCTCTCTTTGACCAAACTCTACTCAAGTTTCTATGAATTCTTTTTAATTCTTGATTTGGGGGCACCCATGTTTGTCTCTGCAATGTTCAATTTTAGCAAAAGTCCTGCTAAGTCAGTTTAGCTAAAATCCCCCAGCCTCCATGTCTGATCAGATTCCTCATTCCTCACATCCCCCAGTGATGTCTGACCACCCTGTCTTCAGCAAAGAATCCTGTTGGGCCAGTTACACCAAATCTCCTTTTACCACTGCTGTTTCTTCTGCGTAATTTTCCATCCACTGAGCCCTACAGTGATCCTTGGCTCTAATTCTTATTTTTCTTGTATTCAGAGTAGAGCTTCATCTCTCTCACCAGTGTAAAACCCAATTGCAGTGGTCCTTATACCTCTTGCTCTGTTCCCCCGAACAAAGTTTGCCTCACTGTTATTTATCAGTTGAATCATATTTTTTTTAATGCATGTATGATAAAGTATTCATGTTTTTAGAACACAAAGCGAATTTGGATGTTGTAATGAAAAAATTAAAATAATATAAATAATTTACCAAAGAAGAAACATAGTTGACCTCAAAATAAATATCAAGAAATGCTTTATTTAAAAACAAATAAATTTAAATTAAATCTCTAATTATATTCCCATGTTGAAGAGAATATGAAGAAATTGGCACTCTTTTGCATTCTTTGGAGTAGTGAAAATGAGCATAACATTTTGGAGGTCAATTTGGAAATGAGCCACAAAATTTTCCACATGTTTTTCACCTTTAACTGGGAAAGATTCCATTGTTATTTATGTAATTTAAAAAGATACCTAAATATATGCTAAAGCATTTATGTATGATGATGTTTCTCGTGTGATTTTTTTTTTTTTTTTTTTTTTTTTTTTTAAAGATTTTATTTATTTGACAGCGAGAAACACAGCTAGAGAGGGAACACAAGCAGCGGGAGTGAGAAAGGGAGAAGCAGGCTTCCCACCGAGCAGGGAGCCCGATGTGGGGCTCGATCCCGGGTTTCCGGGATCATGCCCTGAGCCGAAGGCAGTCGTTTAACCAACTGAGCCACCCAGGCGCCCCTCTCGTGTGATTTTTTTTAACTAATAGTGAAAAATCAAAATATATTCCAATAAAAGCAATTTTATTTTTATTTAATTCTTAAAAATTTTTAAATTATTTTAAGTCATTAAATTAAGTAGTCAAAAATATTTTTAAATATATCCAATGTGGGACTCAAACTTATAACCCGGAGAATAAGTCACACTCTCAAACTGAGCCAGCCAGGCATCCCTAATATAAGCAATTTTAAATAAATTGGTTTGATTTTCTTCTATGTAGTATGAAAATACTGTGAAGAAACCCTTAAAGTTCTGACAAATTTTTATGGTACCTTTCTTTAAAGATTTTGTTTATTTATTTAATTATTTAATAGAATACAAGTTGTGGGGGAGGGCAGTGAAAGAGGGAGAGAGCAAATCCCAAACTGACTCTGCACTGAGCATGGAGCCCAATGTGGAGCTCAACCTCAAGACCCCAAGCTCATGATCTGAGCTGAAATCAAGAGTCAGATGCTTAACCAACTGAGCCACCCAGGTGTCACTTTCATGGTGTCTTTTTTAAGGTAATACAAACATTGTGAACTGTGTGTGTTATGCACTATATGCTTTAAAAAAGTATGTAAACATGCATAAAAGAAAATTTATATATAAATATACCTCTGTCCATCTATCTATAGATATGTATAGAGAGATAGGATATATTTAGCTTCTGATGGGGTGTGTGTGTGTGTGTGTGTGTGTGTGTGTGTATTTGTGTATCAAATCAATTTTCTTGGTGATAAAATGATATATTTCCATTATAATGATAAATAAATGCTACAGAAATACATAGAAGAGTCTGTAGAAAATGCTAATTCAGAAATAGAGAAATACAATAAAGAATGTAGAAAAAACCACGTAAGCATGTCCCACATATTCCATCCTCCATAAAATTCCTAAATAGCATATCTGTTTTACAGATTTGTTTTGCCCCTTTCCTGCTTAAAACAATGCTTCTTATTCATGTGACACATAAAATTCACATTCCTTCCCATGGCCCATGGCAAAGCACTGTAAGTCGCACCTCTCACAGGCCTTCTTGCCATTTAAATCCTCAGGGTAAACACTATTGGTTGTTTCCTGCACGCACAATGCTGCTCTCTGTCTCTGTACCTTTCTCTGTTCTGTTTGCCCCCCTTAATTCCAAAACACCCTTTAGCCTTCTCTGAGCTGGAACAATTTTGTTTACTTTCAGTATGCTTCTATGACGACTCCATGGTGAAAAAATGCTATATGATGCCAGTTCCTCCCCCACATACAAAGAGACAGTCTGAGATAATAACAAGCACCCTTTTTCTATTTTTGTTATTGTATCCATAGTTCTTTTATTACTTTTTATATCTATCAAATTTTGATAATTTGTTACTTACATAATTCTCCCACTGGAAGGTGAAGTCCTTGAGGGCAGGGTTCGGCTTATCTTCACCTGCAACTAACTAACTTTCTTTCTTTCTTTCTTTCTTTCTTTCTTTCTTTCTTTCTTTCTTTCTTTCTTTCTCTCTCTCTCTCTCTCTCTCTCTCTCTCTCTCTTTCTTTCTTCCATTGTAGACACTCAACCAACAAATTATTCTTTCAGGTGAACTGAACTGAAAATTATTAAGACTAATATACAAATGATCCTTGCCCATAATGGGAAACAAAGAAGATCATATTTTAAATGAATTCTTTTATGATGAGGGAATTACTTGTAGACAGATTTTTTAGTGTTTTCCTTGATTCTCCACAATTTAAAACAACAGTTGTTATATTACTGATTAATTGTTACAGACAAGAACTCTTTACTTTTTCAGTTTTTGAATTATTGATCTGCTCTTTTTTTTTTAAAGTTTTTATTTAAATTCTAGTTAGTTAAGATACAGGGTAATAGTAGTTTCAGGTGTTCAATATAGTGATTCAGCATTTCCATACAACATAGTGCTCATTACAGGTATGTTCTTTAACCCCCATCACCTGTTTCCCACATGCCCACCTCCCCACTGGTGACCCTCAGTTTGGACCAGAACTTTTTACACTTGATCTTAGCCAAAAGGCCGAGAAGCGATGGACCAGAACTTTTTAAAAGATTTTATTTATTTGACAGAGAGAAACACAGCCAGAGAGGGAACACAAGAAGGGGGAGTGAGAGAGGGAGAAGCAGGACTCCCATCGAGCAGGGAGCCCGATGTGGGGCTCGATCCCGGGTCTCCAGGATCATGACCCCAGCCGAAGGCAGTCACTTAACCAACTGAGCCACCTAGGCAGAACTTTTTAATACAAGAGTTGATTACTGAGAGTCGGTATTTCAATTTATAACATAGAATTGAAACGTGAGCAGGATTTTATTTCTGTTTGAGGCAGTGCTATGAACTAGACTGCCTTGACCCCTTCTGCTGAAAACAACTAAGGACAGGGAGGAAACATTAAAAATAAAATCTTTATGAATGCATCTGTGAATAGTTAAGAAAGAGGAATTCTTAGAAGTCAAAGAAACAAGAGAGGAGAGTAAAACTGAATCAGTTTCCCTTAATGGAATGCTCTGTATGGATAAAGTTTGTTCTCTGGGACTGTCTGGGAGTGGGCAACATAGCTAAACCCTAAGGATATACAAGGTGGGATGCTCACAGGGAATTGCAACTCCATACACCATGCATCCATCCACCTGTTGAAAGAGGACAAGAAATTACTCTGTCTTGAACTTTGATACTGTATGGAGAGGAATAAAAAGCTTTCTTTTCTGCTTAGTAACTGCAGCCAACTTACTTTAGACATATTAAGGACATGTCCTCCTCACCAGGAAGACATCTGCCTTTAGACATTGGGAAAGGAAAGTGTTTTAAAGCATAACAGCAAGTAAATTATTAAAAGGAAACCACTGATAGATTTAACTTAAAAGTTGTCATGTGTTGGGGTTCCTGGGTGGCTCAGTTGACCTCAAAATAAATATCAAGAAATCCTTTATTAAAAAACAAACAAATTTAAATTAAATCTCAAATTATGTTCCCATGTGGAAGAGAGTATGAAGAAATTGGCATTCTTTTGTACTCTTTGGAGTAGTGAAAATGAGCATACTTCCTGGGTGGTCTCAATACTCAACATACAAATATTCAGTGTAAAGTAGTCCCTGATTAGAAGTGCCCTTGAGACATGGAAGGACAAAAGCCTTCTCTCATTAAAAAACAAAAAACAAAAACACCTTAACTCATGGCTCAAATAATATCTACAGTAATATGAGCTCACAGTAAAAATAGAAACAATGAAAAGCAAAACAAAATAAAACAAATGAAGCAAGCTGTGTTGAGTGAGAACCAGCAGGGGAAAAAAAAAAAAAAAGCAAATCAAAACAAATACAAAAACCCGACAAACAAATTACAGAGTCAAACTTGCAAACACCTTATATATTAGAATTAACAGATACAAAATATAAGTAAGCATCCATAAAAATGATTGCACATAAAATTTGAATAAAATGAGTTTATCAGTATATTAGACAAGGATGAAGAGCAAATCTATGAACTGGAGAGAAATAAAGGAGAAATTTCCACGAATGTATGAGAGCCCAGAGGGTGGAAAACAGAATACAGCTTAAGAAAAATAGAAGCTATAGTTTTAAAACCCTCACCAGAAGGTTAGACAATAATATTTAGTATTAACCACAATTATTCTGAGATGATTTATTAACAGCAACAGTGAAAGTACAATAATGTATGATATGTATATATAAAATATATAAAAAACAATATATAATATATTATATATACATTATATATAATATAATATATAATGTATTTAATATACTGAAAAAATAGACATCAATGCAGAATAGTGTACTAGAAAAATGACAAGAATAAGAGCAAAATAGTGGCATTTTAAGACAAAGAAAAGCTAAAAGAATTTACCTGCAATAAACTCTAAGGAAAACCTAAAATATGTACTTGAAAAAAAGCATATCATCCCATATGGAAGTTTTTTCTGGGGTGGGGGAAAGGGCAGAAGTCTCAGTCAACAACTTAAATGTTAACAATTAATGATTTCAGATTATATAATGAGACAACATTCCAGCTCATTATATAAGAATAGCATAAGTTTTAGACCAAAAGAGCAAATGAGGAAGATTTCAGACCATCTTTCTGTGACAATGATGAAAAACGTTTAGCCAAATATTAGCAAACCTGACTGAACAATGTATGAAAATATAGGATAAATACTATTTTCCCTGGTGTCCAAGTGCAATAGAAGTTTAATACAAGAAAAACCAGTGAATGCAATTTACTACAGTTAACAATTTGTAGGGGTAATTTTGACAATTGTATTGAAAGATAACAAGAAGGGGCCCCTGGGTGGCTCAGTTGGTTAAGCGTCTGACTTTGGCTCAGGTCCTGATCCCAGGTTCCTTAGATCCAGCCCAGTACTGGGATCCTTGTTAGTGGGGAGCCCGTTTCTCCTTCTGCCTGCGTCTGCCCTCCCTGCTTGTGTTCTCTCTTTTTCTCTCTCTCTGACAAATAAACAAATACACTGTTTAACAACGTTTAGTATACATAAACATTATCTTTGCAGTCTATGTGTGAGCAGGTCGAAAAGTAATGACAACCCAATTAGAAATAAAAACTCTCGGAGCCCAAATCCTGATTCCTAAATATCATTTTACAATAGAAGGAACCAAGGCTCCTTGTGAAGTAGTTGGCTGGGAAAAGGAGATACAGGATAATGCTTAGAAAATGTTATGGTGCCAGAAAAAATGATCATTCTCAAAAAAGCCCCAAAAAGCAAAACAAATAAAACCCCAACCATAAGATTGATATTTATGTAAATACAATTTCAGTCAAAGGTCTATTGAAGATTATAAACAGTATCATTCTATTTGTATGAGGTTTAGAAACACCTAGAAGTGGGCAGGATGTTAAGGGATGGAAGCGTAAGTGGTGACAATCTAAAGAAAATCAAGGATATGATAAACATGTAACTCTGTTAAAATTGCTATTTCATTTTATTTACTAAGAACAAAAACACCGTTAAACTTTCAACAGTTTAATAACTTCCACAATCAGGAAGAGTTTTTCTTTCTTTATCTCACATACATCTTTCCACTGTTATAATTAATTTCATGTGTTATGGGTGCAATTTCGTTCTCTGGGTAATAGCCAAGCTTCAAACAGAAGATTGATTTTCTTTCTTTAGAGTAAATAATTCCATGACTTAAAGATCGTGTTCTATAATCATTTAATCATATTTGCATGATTCCTCTGGTTTTCTCTGAGTTTTTCTTACTTTTTGGCTTAAAAACCTTGTTCAGTATAATTGACAGCTCCTGAGGGCAATAGATTAATGACCTCTTGATTCCTGCATGCTATGCCCCCTATGACATTAGTTATAGTTCCATAGGTAGTGGTTCCAGATTCAATTTCCAAGAAGTCTTTATAAGACAGCTCTTAATTCACAATTCCCTCAGATATTGCCAAGCCTAGTATGGCCAAACATTTCTTTCTCTCCCTCTTTCTCCCACTGAGAAAGTGGAGAGCTACTTTCTCAGACATGTCATCTACTACCTTTGTGTAAATTATTCTTTTTTTTTCTGATCCAGATAGTTTGTGGTCATGGGAACCCATCTTTATTGTTTTTTAAATTTAATTTTATTTAAATTCAATTATCATATAGTGTATCATTAGTTTCCAAGGTAGAGTTCAGTGATTGATCATAACACCGAGTGCTCATTCCACGATGTGCCTTCCTTAACGGCCATCATCCAGTTACCTTATCCCCCATCTCTTTCTATATACTGTGCAAATAATACTATACCAAACACATGAAAATGCAAATTCTACTTTGAATTTACTATTTCATTATTTTCATATAATTTTATGTTTCTACAATGGATTCATGTAAATTAATAATAACTGAGACCAAATGAAAATAATAACTAGACCAGAGGTACTAAAAGGACAAAATCAGAGACATATTTTAAATTTTTTCTAAATTTTATAAAACTTAGTGGCAAATAAGTACATTAGATTCCTACTTATACTACATTATTTTAAAATTTGAATAAAATTTATTGTATTACTGATATTTATTTTCTTTATCTAAAATAAATATAAAACATTTTATTAGAAATAAAGCAGTGAAATGTAATGTCGTTTCCTGGATTGGATCCTGAAACAGAAGAAGGATTGTTGGAAAAACTGGTAAAATCTGAATGAAGTTTGTAACATAAACAATCAATGTCTCAATGTTAATTCATTAATTTTAACAAGTAAACTGTGTTTATATAAGAGGTGACATTAGGAAAATCTAAATGCAGAATGTATCAGACCTCCATGTATTTTTTTCTTTGCAATGTTTCTATAAATCTGGAATTATCAAAAATAAAGTTTATTTGAAAATAATGTATGTAATTTGTGATTTTTTAATTGTATTATGTTAGACACCATACTATACATCATTAGTTTTTGATACACTGTTCCAAGATTCATTGTTTGCATATAACACCCAATGCTCCATGCAATCTATGCTCTCATTAATACCCATTATCAGGCTCATCCATCCCCCCATGCCTCTCCCTTCTAAAACTCTCTGTTTGTTTCCTGGAGTCCATAGTCTCTCATGCAATCCCTTCACTTTTCCTTTCCTTCTCCTAATGTCCTGTGTTATTCCTTATGTTCCACAAACAAGTAAAACCATGTAATAATTGACTTTCTCTGTTTGTTTTATTTCACTTAGTATAATCTCCTCTAGTCCCATCCAAGTTGATGCAAAAGTTGGGTATTTATCCTTCCTGATTGCTGAGTAATATTCCATTATGTTTATGGACCACATCTTTATCCATTTGTCTCTTGAAGGGCCTCTTGGCTCTTTCCACATTTTGGCAATTGTGGACATTGCTGCTATGAACATTGGGAAACATATGGCCCTGCTTTTCACTACATCTGTATCTTTGGGGTAAACACCTAGTAGTGCAATTGCTGGGTCATAGGGTAGCTCTATTTTTAATTTTTTGAGGAATATCCACACTGTTTTCCAAAGTGGTTGCATTCATACCAACAGTGTAAGAGGGTTCCCCTTTCTCCACAATTTCTCCAACATTTGTTGTTTCTTGCCTTGTTGATTTTTGCCATTCTAATTTATTTTAAGATTTTATTTATTTGAGAGAGGGAGAGAGAGAACATGAGAGGGGAGAAGGTCAGAGGGAGAAGCAGACTCCCTGTGGAGCTGGGAGCCTGATGTGGGACTCAATCCTGGGACTCCAGAATCATGACCTGAGCCAAAGGCAATGGATTAACCAATTAAGCTACCCAGGTACTCCTCTAAATAATTTTTAGTAAGAATTTTATTTCACATAATTAATGTATGTATCAGAATTTCTGAAGTTTTTTTTTTTAAGTTAAAAGGAGAAATTGCATAAGAATCTAGAAATTTAGGCCACTTTGGTGGCTCAGTTGGTTAAATGTCTGACTCTTGATTTTGACTCATGCCATGATTTCAGGATTGTGAGATCAAGATCAAGCCTTGGGTCAGGCTTCATGCTGGGTGTGGAGTCTGCTTAAGATTCTCTCTCTGCCTCTCACTTTTCCCCTTCCCACCGTCTCCCTCACTCTCTCTAAAACAAAACAAAAAACAAAACAAAACAAACAAACAAAAATCCTAGAAATTTGGTTTCTAGGTGGATCAGTTAATATTATGGCTTTTATAGATTAACGGTAGTTTCCAGTTTTTTTCTATCATGTAAACTTATTATATATAGTATACAATAATGAATATCATTTTTAGTTTTAAATTAATGTTTTAAAACTGTTGTTTCCTTAAAATTGGGTTACATTTAATGTAATTTTGTAATAAGAAGTCATACAACATAAATGTTTCTTATTTGAGTATTTTAAACATATAATTTCTTATATAAAATTTAAAGCCACATTAGAAAATATTTCTTTTATTAGACAAGTCCAGGTATAAATTTCAGATAAAGATCTCTAAATATCAACCAGATCCTCTGTTGGGACCCAAATGGGCAGAACAGATAACTGTGGGCATTCCTTAGGGTTTTCACATATAAATATATACAATACAAAAGTAGCATTAAATCAATAAATTTCCTAGAAATGAACAATTCAAATTTTGATGAACTTGGTAAATATCAAGTAATTTCTGAGACTATATTTCCAGTTTGTGAAAGAGGAACAGTCAATATATTGAAATTGTCAAATATGAAGACAAGTCTATGGGGCATGTTTAAGCACGATGTGAGGATTCTATTTAAGTAAACAACAAACCAACTGATTCGTAGAATTTGTAAATAGAGAAATAATACTTTATCACAGATGCTACATTTCTTTTCTTGATGTACTAATAAAGAGAGGATGATAAGATTTGCATGGTTTAATGTGTTTATTTATTTATTTTAAAGATTTTATTTGGGGTGCCTGGGTGGCTGGATTGGTTAAGTGTCTGCCTTTGGCTAAGCTCATGATCCCAGCTTCCTGAGATTGAGACCCTTGTCAGGCTTCCTGCTCAGTGGGGAGTCTGCATCTCCCTTTCCTCTCCACCGGGCTCTCTCTATCTCTTTCTCTCTTTCTCAAATAAATAAATTAAATATTTAAAAAATAAAAAAATAAAGATTTAACTTATTTATTTGACAGAGAAAGAGAGAGCGCACAAACAAGGGAAGTAGCAGGCAGAGCGAGACGGAGAAGCAGACTTCTCACTGAGCAGGGAGCCTGACATGGGGCTTGATTCAGGACCCCGAGATCATGACCTGAGCTGAAGGCAGACACTTAACCGACTGAGCCACCCAGGCTCCCCTAATGTGTTTATTTCTAAATACTACTCTGAATTTAAAGCATTTTTTTCTATGTTTGTGGACTTTTATATTGATTCCTAAACAAAGTTCTCCACTTTAGTATGTAGTCTAGTTGATTGACTTTAATTTTTGTCAACACACAAACTCAAAGTGGGCAACCTACACTTCCCAAGGACAGACTTGAAACAAATTTGTGTTTCACCACACCATGTGACATAAGGAAACTAGTCCCAAAGTTTAGAAAAACCAATGAACATGATGCAATTCTGTACTCTTTCTTGTATGGAATGTATTCATTTATACATTTATACATTTGTGCTTAAACAAGGCCCATAGACTTGTCTTCGATTTGTATTGTTCATTTATCCTACTCCTCATTTCTCACATGGAGACAGTATTTTTCAGAATGGATAGGTCCAGGATGCAAACACTGGACCCTTCCTCACGTGCTACCTCTACTTCTGTAGCTCATTGTCATGAACTCCCAAGTACTTGACCATTGTGGTGTAGTTTCTAAGAAGACACCCTGTCTTCTCATTGGTAATTAAATTCTTGCTAACCCAGCTTTTCTTTCAGACCCAGAGGCTTCATAAACTTTCTCTTAAAAATCTTAAGCTCCATTTAAACTGATTGCTAGTCTTCTTATCTATCATCCCACTGTATTTGATGCATATCACTCGTGTACTTGGTTGTATTTGCTGTCATTTTCCTTTGCTTTACCTCTCCACTGGCAATGATTATCGATGGCCTCAGCTGAGACACTTGAAGTCATGGAAGGTTCTGGAGCAGCTTGTTCTTCCATACTGATCCTAAACGATGCTAAGTTCTGGTAACCACAACCTCCGTGCTGGAATTGAATTCCTAAGTAGCTCCTTTATTTTGGCACTTGAGTTACATCCAACAAGATTTAAGACAATTTGTAAAAGTAAACCTAGAATAAAGGAGAACAATTTGGAATGAAAACAAAACAAAACAAAGGTCAACAGCAAAGAGAGGAGAAGTAATTGCGATCAAGTTCTTGAGATGATTTAATTACCATAATTGGGCACATAGTTTGATTTACCTGGAGGCAAGGAGATTTAGACTAATTTTGTTTTTACAGTCATAATAATTTAAATGATACAAACTCACTTGCAACAGTTCTTTTTTCGGGAGTCAAATATAAAAGAAGTACTTGTATAAAGAACATTAGATTTCAGTAGCAAACTACTATGGTTTTACAACACATTCTAAAATCATGTTTAAAGAGATCATGTTTTTACTGACCTGAAGGCTGAAAATCATATTATAAATCTGTGAAATATTTCCTATGCCAACAAGTTAACATTTTTTAGGTTTCTTATTTTTCAGTAACCTACTTTGTTATAGGAATAGGACTCTGGGTGTCTAGATGAATGGGTGGCTAATACAGCAGATCGACTCTTTAGTGAAAGACTTCTGGGAGTCAGTGGCAGGTGCTGTTGGATCAATCAATTTGATTGATCAATCATTGGATCAATATTTCCAATTTAGAGCAAAGCAGTCTTTGTCATTGGCCAAATTTAGAACTGTGATTTTAAAAATACCGGACATGAGTGAGCATTTCTGTTATTTTGTTGTGAAGTTTTGAGAGCCGACTTCTCATCTTTCTTGGAGTTCAACCCACTCCACCAGGACAGGAGTACCAGAGGATGTGTGTTAGAGCCAATACCTTCATTGAAGTGGGTAAATGTAATTCATAGAACTACAGTGATGGACTTGGGTTTGATTTTAGCTCCACCACCTGAAAACCTTGCGGTACAGAAAAATCATGGAGTTTTCTCTGGTTGGGTCTGTCCATCGATGACACAGTCTTTCTCAGTGTCCATGGCTGTCCACTGCATTTGAAGCTTCCTACAAGGGGAAGAGTAGACATAGCTTAGATCACAGTTTATACAGATGTGAGTGCAGGGGTTTGTTTTCAGGGATGGACAGGAGTTGAATCCTTTGAGTCAGAAAGCTCTAAGGAAACTTTTCAGTTCCCATTTTATTACAGAATATAAGGGTGCAGAGATTTATCAAACTGCTTATCTGCTTATATCAATAAACTATATAGTTAATGGGAAAAATAAAAACATAAACTTAATACAGTAAAGTTTAATTAACCCACACAAATTTCTAGGTTTTTGATTTTGATGTTATGTAATAACAAGACCCCCCCAAAAGGTGGCACTAAAAAACAGATAGTCATTATGTGACCTTTCAGTAAATGTAATTTAATGGGGGGAGGGGGGATGGTTGACAACTTCAGTTTTCTTTTATGTTTCAATGCATACATTGTCTTTTTAGCAGCTTGTAGACTGTATGTACTGAAGAAATGACATCTATTTTCAGTCCAACAAGAAACATCTGAAGTTGATTTGACCTGTAGCTGTGTTTGATATCTTTCAGTTTTAAGACAAGTGTTTTTTTGTTTTGTTTTGTTTTGTTTTGTTATCAGAAAACATTGACATTTTCCAGCTAATTTGATTTTCTCTGAATTTTTGCCTCTACCAGAAACTTCAAATGAACAGTTATTCTTATCTGAATCTGAATGAATACATTATTATATGTCTATGTGTTATAGAAAATGCCTGTAAAAAATGTTATGTTAAATCTGATTTTTATTATTTGCTTCTTTTTTTTCCTCTTTATAAATAATCAAGTCATGATACAAGTAGATTAAGAATATAATGTGTGTATGTTACAAATTAAATTGTAAATATTTATTTCATATTACAATGATAAATTTCTATGAAAAATTCATGATAGCTGCACATTCTAATAACTGATAAAATGTATTAATGTCACTGAATACTAAAGTAGTAGTTATAGTATGTTAACAGTAGAAAAAAGCCTACTATAAATATTTATGACAAATGTATTTAAATAAATAATATAAAACAATGTGCTACCATTGGAGTTTATTTGGGGATGTAACAAGTTGTACCTCACTTCCTACTCAAAGTCTATATTGATTAAGAAATGCAATAAATGAGCCAACATATGGAGAACAAAAGTATCACCCTTATTACAGTTCAAACTGAAATTGGAGAATGTGTTTGCATCTGGGAGGGTGTAGGCTTCTGTATCCAAAGCCTTACTCACCTTACTCATGGGCATGTGTGACTGAGCACTACCTCCGAAAACACAGCTGGCCCACAGAGAAGTAAAGTAGAACATATGGGCAGTTATTTCTCAAAAGAAAAAAGAGAAGATGCTGATTTCACTAGCCCAGGTTCTCTTTCCAAACTCCTCAGTTAGATAAGCTGTGTGGGAATGAGTGGGAGGGTCAGAAGAGTGGGGAGCATGCCAACCATGGAACCATGTCCATAGAGAAGGGAAGGCCAGGAGTGAAGAAATCTTTCCTGCCCCTCCTCAAATGGTCTTTCTAATGAAGAGGTTCTTGTCCACTATGAAACAACCTTGAGTATTTCTTGATAATAAGGTACTGGAGCACAAGGGGGAACTTATCTTAAGCAATTCCTATGATCATAGGATTCTCTCTAATTGTGGAGAACACATAGATACTTGAAACAGTGAAACAAAACAATTGTGAACTCCCATCTTTCATATTTTTCTGGAAGCTGGAGGCAGTTTGGCTGTGTCACATCAGATATGTTCAAGACCATCTTTATTGGACAGCATAGCTCGACATCAGTAAGTGGTAACATTTTGTAAGGAGCTGCTTTGACTAGGGAACTACTAATGTGCCTGGGTTGTTGGGCTTAACATTTTAAGATTACGCTCCTATCCATGCTGCCCTCTGTTTGGTCTCCGACAGCAGGAGACTTATGGGGACTGCTGGGACAGGCAGTCATAGCCTTCAATGATTTTCCTGCAGATAGTAACGTTCCAATGTGAAATGTTGTGATGCTTGGGTTGAAACCTTCCCTTTCCACACAAGCTAAGTTGAGATGATTAATACAAATATATTGTGATGGAAATAGCAGAGCTCTCTAAGTATTCTATTGTTCCTCTACATTTCATGGCCCACTTATAGTTCAGTGAGACTAAGTGAGTGGAAATGAATTATGCCACTTCTGATCAAAAGCAAAGAAATCCTCTGCATCATTCTCTAGTTTCTCCTCCCACCTTCCCCACTGCCATGGCAACTGAAGATAATGCAGTACCAAATATTCGAGTCTTTATTTGCTGGGATACCTGAGTGATCACACAGTAGAACTCTCTGATGACTCTCATGGGATATAAGTATAAATGAGAAATAAACTTTTTTTAAGTCACTGAAATTCAGGTATTTTTTGTTAGTACTGCATAAATGAGCCTACCTTGACTAATAGAGTTATCTATTAGTCTATCCTGACTAATACAGCTTTTATGTAAAATAAGAATCCAAGTTTGCATTGGTCACTGGAGGTACTATTATATTATCAGAAAGGATTTAATGGTGGAGTTATGCAAATCTTCACAAATTTCAGATTAGAACAAACTTTTAGAAAGGTAGAATTGGAGATACATTGAGAGAGACCTGGAGGTGTATTGAGCAGAGGACTCTGACCAAGGGTGGGAAAGGAAATGTTTGTGATACAGTAAAATTGACTTAGATAGAAGAAAGAGTTTCTTTTGTTTTGTTTTAAGATTTTATTTATTTGAGAGAGAGAGAGCACAGGCACAGGAGAGTGGGAGAGGGGAAAGCAGTCTCCCAGCTGAGCAGTGAGCCTAAAATGAAACTCATTCCAAGCACCCTGGGATCATGACTTGAGCCAAAGGCAGACATTTATCAAACTGAGTCCCCCAGGTACCCCAAAGAGTTTAAATTCTAACTAACACTATACAAGATTAATTTCCATAGGTCTGATGAATCTAGAGTGAGAAGACAGATGGAATCCGTAGAATGTCTGAGAAAGATGAGTGGAAATAAAAAGATGAAAGCAGTAGACCATGGTTCAGGGACATAACTTTGGCAGTGTGACAATATGTAGATAAGATGATATACCACCGAATTCTCTAGTATCAGAAAAATCTGTCATGACAGACAGACAGACAGACAGACACAACACACACACACACACACACACATGCACAGGGAGAGAGAGAGGTCTGATACAAAGGATGAACGAGTTGAAAGGAGGACACATATTGCATGGAGCACTGGATGTGGTACATAAACAATGAATCTTCTTGGAACACTGAAAAAAAGAGAATACTCTCAGGAAAAAAAAGGAGTGGAGAATGATATAGTATTGGAAGATTAGCACTATCTTCAGAAATAAATGATGAACAGAGACACTTACATTAGGCAAAAGATGATTGAATAAATTTTATTTGTGATAAGGGCCAACTCAACAGAGAGTGGTATGTAAAGGGCAATTTGTATAGAATTGAATTAGAAGCCAGAACAAGAGTTACAAATTTGAGATTAATGCTAATTGGTGGTCATTAATGGCTTAAAATAGTAATTACAAGAAGAGAGAAACATCTTCCTGAAGGATGGGGCTGATGATGGAGACCTGTCCATGGTAGAAAAGGAGGACAAGCTCTTAAAGGACCAACTCAGCTATCTTTTTTGTTGTTGTTACAAATGCTTCTGAAACCGTGTTATGTTTTATAAATTTTTTGACTTCATCCTAGGAGAGTATCTACCATAATAGCAACTTTCCTATTCCTTGTTTCTCGTGTAGCTCTCCATTCCTTTTGTCTTAACTCATTTAATTAGAAAATATTGTCCAAAAAATGTTGCATATTTCCTCTTTGGCTGTAACATATTGGCTTACTTCATCCTTTTTCTTCTATAAAACCAATTCTGCTGGACTGGCTCATACTTCCAAGTGTGCATGGTGCACCAATGTATAAATTGTTATCCCACAAAATCCAGAGCGTTATGAAAATCTGTAGTTTTTAAAGATGTTTTTATGAGACTTTATGGAGCACTGAGTCAATGGGAATTTGGTGTAAATCTAGAATATTTATTTGTTTGTTGAGGTAATATATTTGTTATGATTCAGGGTTGACATTTTTTGGAGAGTCTTGAAAAAAATATCGGTATTAGGGTGTTTCCTGGGTTTATAAATAGAATGCCTAAAAATATATTCTATCCAGGTTTTTTTGTTATTTGGGTTTATAAAAAAGGTTCTGAGGCACCTGGGTGGCTCAGTTGGTTAAGAGACTGCCTTCTGCTCAGGTCATGATCGCAGAGATCCGGGATTGAGTCCCACATCAGGCTCCCTGCTCGGCAGGAAGCAAGCCTGCTTCTCCCTCTCTCACTTGCCCTGCTTGTGTTCCCTCTCTCGCTGTGTTTCTGTCAAATGAATAAATAAAATCTTAAAAAAAAAAAGGTTCTGCAGGCATTTTTCCTGAAAATATTTTATGTGTATTTAGTCAGTCAATGAAACATTTATTGAATACTTTCAACGGGTTAGGTGTTCCATTAAGCACAGAGAATATAAAGATGAATCTGACAGTGTTTCCAAATTTGAAGAATAGAATCTGCCTTCTAGAAAGAAAGGCATACAAAGGAATAGAACATTATAACACAGAGTACTAGTGTGTATATTATGATGTAGAGAGCTGCGGTGTGTGGGAGGTGTCACATAATGACAAATGGGGTAACGAAGGAAGAATAGCTCTCCTAGGCCCAGAGGGCAGGAGAGTGGGAGTCAGTTGCATGACATGAGGGCAGGAAGCAGGAAGGGCATTACAGGTAGAGGAGTAGCTGGTGCGCAAGCCAGGAGATGAGATGATTATTCTGGAAAGTTCTGCAAGTAGCTCAGTATGCTTGTGGCATGGAGTGATGAAGGGGGAAGCTGGAGGGATAAGTAGAGCCAATATCACAATAATCTTGCCTTTTCAATTGCTTAGTTACAACTCCCTTTGTTCCAGGAGAGTTTTCAAGTGCCTTGAAGGGCTGTGAACACCATACTAAGATATTTAGAGCTTTTCCTAGGATGTTGGCAAGCCTTAGGAGAGCAACATGATAAGATTTGCCCTTTAGGGAGAAAATGCTGTCTTTTTTTTTTTTTTTTGAGGTCTTATTTATTTATTCGACAGAGAGAAACACAGCTAGAGAGGGAAAACAAGCAGGGGGAGTGAGAGAGGGAGAAGCAGGCTTCCCATGGAGCAGAGAGCCTGATGCGGGGCTCAATCCCGGGTCTCTGGGATCATGATCTCAGCCGAAGGCAGTTGCTTAACCAACTGAGTCACCCAGGCGCCCCCAAAATGCTGTCTTTTTGGATTTTATTTTTATCTTTAAATTTTCATTTATTTATTTATTTATTTATTTATTTATTTATTTATTTATTTATTTAAATGTTATTGTTTTATGTTACCCACCATACAGTACATCACTAGATTTTGATGTAGTGTTTCAAGATTCATTGTTTACTTGTAATACCCAGTGCTCCATGCAATCCATGCCTTCCTTAATACCCACAACCAGGCTCACCCATCCCCCTATCCCCTCCCCTCTAAAACCCTCAGTTTGTTTCTTGGAGTCCACAGTCTCTTATGGTTCATCTCTCCTTCTGGTTTCCCTCCCTTTCGCTTTTCCTTTCCTTCTCCTAATGCCCTCCATGTTGTTCCTTATGTTCCTATCCACAAGTAAGTGAAACCATATGATAATTGACTTTTTCTGCTTGTCTTATTTCACTCAGCATAATCTCCTCTAGTCCCATCCACATTGATACAAAGGTTGGGTATGTATCAATAAATTTAGGATGGCTGAGTAATATTCTATTGTTTATATGGACCACGTCTTTATCCATTCATCTGTTGAAGAGTACCCCAAAGTTCATAGCAACAATGTCCACAATAGCCAAACTGTGGAAATTCTGTCTTTTTAGAAGTGAGGGACCACAAGGAAAAAAGAGAGGCAGAGCTGCTAGTTAGGCAGTTGCTGAAGTTAGTCAGGTAAGAAATGCATCATGAGGGGTTGAATTAAAGCAGAGGCTTTGTCCATGGAAAGAAGTAGGAGACATACAATCAGCACAGGCCACATGGTTTGCTAACAAATATTTTCTCACTGAATGAATTGTGACTAATTAGATGTGTGAGGTGAGGAGGAGGGAGAAGTCAAGGATGAGGTATAGGTTTAGGCTTGTGAAACTAAGTGGGTGACAAGAAAAGTCATTGCTCAGAGAATGTATACAATTCTCCCAAGGCCTCTGTGTGCCTGGGAATGGTCACTGCTGCATGGAGAATAATATTGACTAAACAGAAAACCCCCTGAGAATAAGTCAGTGTCTTCCTTTTCTCTTGTCATTTGTCCAGCATCAAGAACAGTACTGATTACACATAACCCAATCAATCCAGTATATATGTTACCCATCTAAGAATGAGTTACAGGTCTTTTTTTTTTAAGATTTTATTTATTTGACGGAGACATAGCTAGAGAGGGAACACAAGCAGGGGAGTGAGAGAGGGAGAAGCAGGCTTCCCGTCAGGCAGGGTGCCTGATGTGGGGCTTGATCCTGGGTCTCCAAGATCATGACCTGACCCCAAGGCAGACACTTAATGACTGAGCCCACCCAGACACCCCTGAGTGACAGGTCTTAACCAAGTATTACTTGAGGTTCCTTGGTTACAGGCAGCGGAAACTGACTCTAATGTGAACTATGCAGGAGGAAAAGCAGATGCAGAGAACCAAGCAAGAACCCCAGAAAATCTTCTTTAACACGAAGGATCTAGTCGGGAAGCCAAGGTGAAAACAGATGAAGCACAGCTTTCTGTCCCTATAAGCCTGTGTCCAAGATCACAATTCCAAAGGGCTCTGAATTATTGCCCACCTTGAAGAACATCTCTGTTGCTTAACTATGAGAGGTTTAGGCCCCTAATTATAGTCCCACAAGAGGGAAGGAGGGAAATTCCTGTAATGTTTGGAAATTGTGGTATTCTTAACAAGAGAAGAGGAAGGGTAGCCAGGCAAATAAAGATAATGATGATTTTTGCCTTTATCATTTTCTGTTTTGAAAAAGAAATTAAAAATAAAAATGAAGCCTGTTAAGTACAGACATGAGTAATTCGTCTTCTCGCTGTAAGGAACTTAGATCTTTCTCAGTGTGGCCACACTCTTTGACAACCAATTTAATCTCTTATCTCATCTGTGGAAAGTAAAACAAACAATTAGAAAATAAAATACAAGCACTAAACTCATGAGACACAATAGGAAATTCTAGACCTCAAAGGAAATATATTGCTTTTGCAGGAGAAAATTGAAATAGGGATGGAGTGGGGTGGGAAAGAAAACATTGAAGGGAAGGGAAGAACACCCACAGAAGAAAAAAAAATGCAGCCTGATTTGGTTCAACTTCAGGACAACATTCAAATCAAATCTCTAATTCCTTGAGTGCTTGGAGGAAACACCCGCCACTAATTATAGGACGCAGATACGGAAGAAGCCACTTCAGGGTTGTGGGGCCCAGACCGTCATCCTGATGGAGGCTTTTAAGATGCTGCTGTGGTCGTTTGGTGGTAGGAGAGAGTTTAAATTTGCTTCCATTGGCCTTGGGAGATGTTGATATTTCTTCCATCTCTAATCTCACTCCAGAGCTAGGGACATACCTGTGCCAACAATGGCTTTGTTTGGTATGCCAGACTGTCCGGGTTCTGCCGTTGAACCACCACGAAGGATGTTTATATAAAAGTGGGAAGGAAGACCATAGTCCTGTTGGAAGTTTTGCTTGGAGACCACGATGAAATGCCTAACCCCATCTCTTCTGTTGATAGAGTTGCTTTTAGGGTTTATTCCAAAAACTATGCAAGGATTTTAAGTTGGTCTATATTTGAAACCACAATTTTGATGATGTTTGTATTTTTGTTCATTTCTAATACATTCTTTTACTTATTTATTTTTTAAAAGGTTTCATTTATTTGACAGAGTGACACAGGGAGAGAAGGAACACAAGCAGGGAGAGTGGTGGAATGGGAGAGGGATAAGCAGGTTTCCCATGAGAAGGGAGCCTGGTGCAGATCTTGACGTTAGGACCCTGGGATCATGACCTGAACTGAAGGCAGATGCTTAAAGACTGAGCCACCCAGGTACCCCATCTAATACATTCGTTTAGATATCAACAGTTGTTCAGTTTCTGCAAAAGGGATGAGCTTACCCTTGAGGAAGCTGAATTCCTTTATGGGGTAAAATTAAGATGACATATGAGTCATAAGGTATGAAAAATACTTTCTAAAGCCTAATCATAGCATTTTCTGAGACCAATGTGGCTGCATTAGACATGTTATGTAAATGGACTTAACACATCTGCACAGTTAATGTTATAACTCACTCTAGTAATTTTCAGTTTTTCTTCCCCCCCTCAAGCTACTGAGACATCTTAGAAAATATATAATGAATGATAGTTCATTGGCTTACATTTATTATTTCACTCTCATGGATGTGTTTTTCCTTTCTTTAAATAAAAACAGAAAGATAATTATGGAACAGTGGATGGGAGGGGTAATTCTTCAAAATTTGGAAATCAGAGCAAAACTGCCTAAGGAGTAGGTAAATTATTTTAATTTGTCACACAGGAAAAAAATAAAAAACACCTGCCATACCCCTTCTACTTCAGAAATGTTTTCCTATCCCTACTGCTAGGAGAATTATTAGTACACTGTCAAGGATGATATTGAACACATTAAACATTGATTTGTGAGTTGGACAAGGGAGGCTCTTAAATTCCAAAGAGAATATTTATGTTACTCTTGTGGTCAAGGCTGTGATTCAGATCACTTGGATCTGAATATCAGCTCTCAACAATGGAATCAGCTACCACTTTGAGTTACAGACATGTAGAATTACTAATATACATACTAGTTGATGCAAATGTCCTGGAAATTTCACTTTATTAGTTGCTTTCGCATTTGATTGTTCTGGAGAGAGTCAAATGACTGTGTGCCTGTGTGGTTTTGTTTACATACATATATGCATGATGATAAATGATGTATTCATACATGAATGTACCTGTATATAAAAATATGTATTTAATGAATTTTATGTATGTGTCATTAATAAAGAGCTGGGAGCTCTGATGAAGACAGCTCTTGATACCACCAAGCCATCCTAAGAGGACTATTCCACTGATTATTATTTTTCTAAAAGATTTTCATTTATTTTTTTTGGCAGAGACACACACAGAGAGAGAGAGAGAGAGCGCACAAGCAGGAGGAAAGAGAGAGGGAGGGAGAAGTGGGCTCCACACTGAAAAGGGATCCCAATGCAGGGCTCAATCCCAGGACCCTGGGATCATGACTTGAGCTGAAAGCAGAAGCTTAACCAACTGAGCCATCCAGGTGCCCTTTGACTGATTATTGTAATACTACTTTTCCAACCCATTTCATGTGGAATATTGTTATAGCAGGGTTAAATAACTTTTCACTAGCTCCTTTGTCTAGCACAGTCTACACTTTTATGGTACAGGTGAGACAAGAATGTAGGTGGAGTTCAAACAATCCTAGATAGATCCATCTCTGTGTTGTAAACTCCTTCTTCTCCTTCTCCTTCTCCTTCTCCTTCTCCTTCTCCTTCTCCTTCTCCTTCTCCTTCTCCTTCTCCTTCTCCTTCTCCTTCTCCTTCTCCTTCTCCTTCTCCTTCTTCTTCTTCTTCTTCTTCTTCTTCTTCTTCTTCTTCTTCTTCTTCTTCTTCCTCCTCTTCTTTTTTGTGAGCTCCTTTTCAGTCTGGAAGGGAGAATATGAATGATGTGAATGTTAAAATATTGTCCCATAAGTGGCAATCAAGATAGCTTCTGATATGGAATATGTAGGGGAGCATGTTGAGCACAAAAACCCAGTAAATCTTGGTCAAATTTTCCTCAGAATTCCCTTAGTGATCTCTACCGTCCTTTTAGGTTATCATTTATTGAACATGATGAAACATGTATGATAATTTAGAGAAATTCCTCAAAGTAAATTAATTTAGAGTACTATTGGCAACAAAATTGTGAGACTTTCTTTTTAAATGGGGAATTCTTTCAAAAGAGGTTTGAAATGGAAGTTACTGGACCTGAAGCTATTTTGAGCTATTATCAAAATAAAAAATTGTATTCCCTGAGAAGTGCCTACAAAATTTCATTGTATTCATGATTTTATTTCCTGATAATTTTTCATAGATAGAGGTGTCCTTGATTTTGTAATAGAAGAATAGATTTCCAACTACAAATATTTTCAAATCCAGTTGTATTTCGGTGTGCAGTAAGTTGAGTTTGCATGATTCTCTCCTCCCTGCCCTGGGAGTGGGTGGAGGAATGAGAGGGGAAGTGGGAGAAAGAATCATAGTAAGTTATTATAAGAGAGTTTTAGGGTTGTCTGAGTGGCTCAGTCTGTTGTGTGTCCTACTCTTGGTTTCAGCTCAGGTAATGATCTCATGAGTCATGAGATCCAGGCCCTGCTCTGTGTTGGACTCCATGCTCAGTGGGGAGGCTGAGTCTTTCCATCTGCCTCTCCCTTCCCCAATAAATAAATCTTTGGAAAAAAGAGAAAGTTTTAATACTTGGCCTTATTTTTAGAATTTACATTTCCTATGTTGCTATGTCTTGATTTGGGTAGGATAATACTGACAGTATTTATTTGGAGTCTGAGAATTTTACACCAAAATTTTCGGTGATACTTACATCAGAACTATTTAGAACTCTACGTTCTTCTCATGGGTTGATCGCAGTGAGCCTATGATCACTATATGGTAACACATTTGGAAGCTGAGTGGAAAGGTCAAGTTGAAGTCATGGATTATTCAGAGAGCCCCAAATTATAAATAAAGGCAGCTTAACTCGGATTGCTCTTCAGTAAGTGATGATTGTTTTGGCGTTTGCAGTAGCCTCACTGATAATCTCTATTAAGAAGCTTTCAATAAGTGAACTTTCTAAAAATCTGCCCTCCTTAAGATAGAGTAAGAATTTATTGATATAAATAATGAAATCATTAAATGCAGTGTGTTTTAGATAGTCTCACATTGTCAATATATTTGGTTCTAGTGCTACTTTGTCCAATGAAGTAGCCATTAGCTATAGGTCATCATTGAATACTTGAAATATATCTAGTGAGAAGATTTGAATTTTCAATTTAATTGAATTTTTAATTTATTTAATTTAAAAAAACTGAATATAAGATACGTCATAAATATTTTTGTATTGCCTATATGTGAAGATGATAACTTTTTCATATGTTGGGTTAAAATTATGTATATTATTAATAATAACACTACCCAAGGAAACAGTCAACAAAGCAAAGAGGCAACCCACAGAAATGGGAGAAGATATTTGCAAATGACACTACAGACAAAGGGCTGGTATCCAAGATCTATAAAGAACTACTCAAACTCAACACCCCAAAAGAAGATGAACACATCAAAAAATGGGCAAGAGACATGAAGAGGCACTTCTCCATAGAAGATATACAAACAGCTAACAGACACATGAAAAAATGTTCAGTGTCACTAGCTATCAGGGAAATTCAAATCAAAACCACACTGAGATACCACCTTACACCAGTCAGAATGGCCAAAATTAACAAGACAGGAAACAACAAG
>PITA01003178.1:0-21024 GCA_004023965.1 Spilogale gracilis
CCTACGAAGTACTTTGAGGTGTTGGCTGGGTTTGTTTCACACTTAATTGGATGGATGTAAAACTAACAGAAAAAGAAGTATCACGTAGATGGGGAGAAGGTTTTAATGGGGTAAAGAATTTTTTTTTAAAAATCAGTAATTGAAGAAGGATGAGTTTCATTTGGCGATGTCCGTCTAATGACCACTCACAGGTTCTTTGTGTGGTTTTTCAACACGCTTAGTATAGAGATTTTGATTTGTAAAATGAGTTTCTTTGGGGGCCAACATGTAAAGAAACATTTGAAAACAGTTAGGCCCTAAGTGCCTGTCCTCCCTGTAGTTTCTCCTTGTACTTCTTTTCCAAATTACATTTTTAAAAAAATCCCATTTGCTAGGGGCATTGCTAGGTGGCTCGGTCAAGTTGTCTGCCTTCAACTCAGGTCATGATCCCACGGTCCTGGGACCGAACCCCATGTCAGGAAGCCTGCTCTTCTGCCTTTCTCACTCCCCCTGCTTGTGTTCGTCTCTCACTATGTCTCTGTCAAATAAAATCTTAAAGAAAAAAAAAAATTCCATTTGCTAAATGGAGACACAGCCCCGGGGTCAAAGTGCCAAAGCCCAGGCTTCCCCCTCCCCCCCGTGCCTGTGAAGCTCTCCTCCTGTTCTCCTGTTGTGTCCTCCACCACCCTCTCCATCCCTGGACAACAACTGCAGAAGAAATTGGGAAGGCCATGCTTGTCCCAAGCGTCACACGCCCATCTGACCCCATCCCTGCTCCGGTGTCCATGTACCTGCTGCTTTTCCTGGTGTCTCACAAAATCACCTTCTTCTGTAGTTGCCATCCCTTGGAGACCCTATGCTTCTTTCTCTGTCAAGAAGGGGAAGGAGGCAGAGAGAGAAGAGGGAACAGTAGGCGATGGACAGTGACAGCCCCCTCTTGCAGCACAGAATAGGGGGCCCACCAGAGGTGGTGGTGGACTGCTGTCATTTCAGCCCATTTGTTTACCGGGGCTTCTGGTACTTTGTCTTGGGGACAGAGTTGGGTAAGGCAGCTGCGGTGCGGCCGGAAGCCAGGCTCTACCCCCAGCCCGGCCCCTCTGAGCAGGGTGACCTTGGGCGAGTCTACTTAAAGACATCTCTGAGCCTCAGTTTCCTGATCTGTAACACAAGGGTTTGCATTAAACGAGAAGGCCTTGCCCAGCTTTCTGGTTTTTTTGTCTTAGGTCATTTAAGATTTTACTGTGCTACTGAGTAAAATGTAAATGGGGAGGTTGGGGGCGGTAGTTTTGTTTCTCGGGTCAGTTTAGGCTAAATCCTTTGTAACAGTTTGCAGTGTGAACCACTAAGCTTCTCTGTCTGTCCGAAGGGCTGCACAAAGATGTTCAGGGATAACTCTGCTATGAGGAAGCACCTGCACACCCACGGCCCCAGAGTCCACGTCTGTGCAGAGTGCGGCAAAGCTTTTGTTGAAAGCTCAAAACTAAAACGACACCAACTGGTTCATACTGGAGAGAAGCCCTTTCAGGTAGAGCTGGTCCCTTCCCCCTCCCCACACAACCTGGCAAGCGGAGTCCGGGCTGCGGGCGCTGGAGAGACAGACAGATGGGGGGCCAGAGACTGGGGCTTTCAGCGCTCCTTTGGGAGACACCAAGATGGTGTCCTGTCGGAGCGCCCGGAAGGGCTGCCCCCAGCACTTGCCTTCCCCGTGAGCGGCCACTCTGGTCCTGGAGACGCGGGGGACAGGGTGTATCAGGGTGTTGGTGGGGCTTATTTCGTATTGGGAAAAACTGGATCGCTCCAGGGCAAGCCTAGAACTGCACTTCTAGTGCCCTTTACTGTGGGATTGAAGCAGTTTGTTTTCTGTAGATGATGGAAGTGTATCGAATTACTAATTGACAGGGAACTTGGATGTTTTACGGTACGGGAATAAGTGTAGGTGAGGTTTTTGTCTTCTCTTTAGAACTACCCATTACAAGCGAACAAACTAGGGATGCAGCTCTCAGTTTAACAGGGCTATTTTTGATACTTGGCACCAGAAACCGTCCTAATCTATTGTATTTGATTATTTGAAACATTGACACAGTACTAAGATCTTAACATGATCCTGAGGGAGGTTCTTGGTGTTTGTTTTGCCAAGTGTTTCTCTTACTCTGTACTTAAATAATCCCCTGAGGGCTCTGCCTGGGTTTGGGAGAGAGCCTGCATACCGCCAGAGCTCCCCACCCACTTGTCCTGGAATAGGACTAGCGGGTTTCCTGGGACCCGGGAGGATGGACGAGGTGTGCGGCGAGAGAGGCGGGCTGTTTTCAGACGTCCCCTGCCCACCCTCTCGGCCCCGTCGCGGTCGCTGAGTTGGGTTATCTCTGGTCTTTCCTCAACAGTGCACATTCGAAGGCTGTGGGAAACGCTTTTCACTGGACTTCAATTTGCGCACACACGTGCGAATCCATACCGGAGACAGGCCCTATGTGTGCCCCTTCGATGGCTGTAATAAGAAGTTTGCTCAGTCAACTAACCTGAAATCCCACATCTTAACACACGCCAAGGCCAAAAACAACCAGTGAGAAGACGACGGAGAAGACCCTTCTCGACCCCGGGGAGCATCTTCCAGGAGTGTGATTGGGAATAAATACGCCTCTCCTTTGTATATTGTTTCTAGGAAAGAATTTTAAAAATGAATCCTACACACCTAAGGGACATGTTTTGATAAAGTAGTAAAAATTAAAAAAAAAACTTTAATAAGATGACATTGCTAAGATGCTCTATCTGGCTCTGTAATCTCGTTTCAAAAACACGGTGTTTTTGTAAAGTGTGGTCCCAGCAGGAGGACAATTCATGAACTTCGCATCAAAAGACAATTCTTTATACAACAGTGCTAAAAATGGGACTTCTTTTCACATTCTTATAAATATGAAGCTCACCTGTTGCTTACAATTTTTTTAATTTTGTATTTTCCAAGTGTGCATATTGTACACTTTTTGGGGATATGCTTAGTAATGCTATGTGTGATTTTTCTGGAGGTTGATAACTTTGCTTGCAGTAGATTTTCTTTAAAAGAATGGGCAGTTACATGCATACTTCAAAAGTATTTTCCTGTAAAAAAAAAGTTATATAGGTTTTGTTTGCTATCTTAATTTTGGTTGTATTCTTTGATGTTAACACATTTTGTATAATTGTATCGTATAGCTGTATTGAATCATGTAGTATCAAATATTAGATGTGATTTAATAGTGTTAATCAATTTAAACCCATTTTAGTCACTTTTTTTTTCCGAAAAATACTGCCAGATGCTGATGTTCAGTGTAATTTCTTTGCCTGTTCAGTTACAGAAAGTGGTGCTCAGCTGTAGAATGTATTGTACCTTTGACCACCTGATGTATACACCCCGTGTAACAGAAAAGGGCAACAATAAAACAGCAGTCCTACAGAAAGAATACGGCAGAAAAAGATCTGTAAGCACAGTCTTATTTCCTTCTGTTGTCCAGAATAATTATAATTCTCGAGCCTCCCAGAAATTGGAAGCTAAATAAAGCAACTCAAGTTTCCTTTATTTTGCACTCAACTACAGTGACTTGTGATTGCAGCGGTGCATAGATATTTCAGGACTTCCTGCGTGGGCCGAGTTCTGGGAGAGAGTAGGTGACAGGCATCCCGAGTTAAGGAACTACCTCAGACTATCCCAGACCGGGCCCGTTGGTGATAGGATTTTGATTTTAGCCTCCCCCCACCCCCACCCCAGCAAGAGAGTGACTGGAGCAGTTGTGCCTGGCCAGTGTGTGTGCTCTCAAGGTAAGCTGTCACCTGGACGGGGCACAAGCAGAGGGGACACCCGAGGGCGCTTGCCGCCTCCGGCTGCCTTCAGGACGGCCCCAGCGGGTCTTTGGCTGGTCTGACGGGAAGCACTTAGGGTTCTCAGCTGTTGGTTGGAGAGTCTTGGCTCCTCCATCTAGCGGAGTCTTTCAGGGCTGGTCCAAGTGGCAGTGGCACGCCGGTGGCTTCCTTTTCCTGCTTCTCACCGGGCACCGAGCACAGACCGGCAGGGCGATTCGATGATGAAGAATACTGTACTCAGTGAGTACTTTACCTCTCACGTTGTGACCTCCTAAATGTACGATTATACTTTTTGCATTTTACTTAGAGTCCAGTATCAGACTCGTGAGACTATTTTATAAGCTGCCACGATACAGCAAAAATCCCATTTATTCCAAACGCAAATATGCCGTGTGTGCTGCATGCTTGACTCCGCGAGGTCACGGATGAGCCAGCCGCTGTCTGAGCCCTGTGCCAGAGCCCAGGACAGCCGTCAGGTCGGAAGTGCAGCCCTGTCTCTTACAGCTTCGCCATCGGTTGGTGACCCAGTAACAGTGACCCTGTGGCTCTCCGGAATTTTGAAGTGCCTTCTGAATCCTAAATGACAAGTTTAACTTGAGACACTTTTTCTTACTCGTTCAGAATCTGGTATCCATTGGGTAGTTTGATGGAGCTGAGTTAATCAGAAGAGCCCCGCAGTTCTCGGGATAAGCCCGGCTTTGCTGTATGTGGCAGTCAGGAGAGAGGTAAGCCCGGGGCCGAGCTCCCTTAGGAAGCTGCGCGGCCCAGTGCCCGCATGTGGTTCTCTGACTAGACCCGGGGCGGAGGCCTCCGCCGATGCCTGTGCTGTGAGCGCCCCTGCGCCCCCTCCACCATCAGGTGAGTGGTCTCTGGGCGGTGACCACCCTTGCCCGGCGCTGTCCTCAGGACTCCCGCCCAGGAACCCTCGGCCAGGCCAACTTGGGCCATGGGGAGGTGTCACCAGCAGTCCCCCCAGAGCCACGCCGTGACCTACTGAGAAGCCAGGCTTCCGTGTGGAACAAGGTCCCCGCCCACCCCCGGTTCCTCTGTGCCTTGATCCCCTGGGGGATGCCTTGGTCATCTCTGCCACCCCTTCTGTCTCTGAGGGGAACAGCTATCGCTCCCCAGGCCCCTCTGTCCGTGTGTCTTTCTCTCGCGGTCTGCAGAGTTCAGCTCTGACAGGAATTGAAGTGTGGGGGTTTGAAGGCGGTAGAAGGTCCCAGGTTCCTGGTTGGCAGGGCGCTCTCGAGTCCCAGTAGTGTAGGAAGCTCCTTGGGGAGCGGCAGCGGAAGAGCCGTCGTCCTCGTTGGCTGTAACAGAAACCCTTCGTGCTTGTGGTTAGAATTTATAATTTTGCTAAAGATGTAATTTACTGCAATTTGAAGTGGTGTTTAACGGTGAGTCCCTTGTCTTGAGAATTAACCTGATTTATAAGTAATACTGATAGACATATTTTCTTACATCCGAACTGAAATAAATGCATGTTTCTAGCATATGTAATATAAAAGCTCCAGAGGATAAGTTTACATTTAACAAGATGTTGTTTTCTATTTTTGGATTTCTTATTATTTTCCCCCCCTTTTTTGGTAGTGGGGGTTTAGGGGGAAGCATAATATTTGTATAAAGAACTGTCACCCAGAGTGACATTTATTTTCCAAGGTGACACTGAACTCACGCTATTGGTTTCATATGGTGTCTGTGTGCTGTGCCTAGGTTCAAGGCCTGAGGATTTGAGGAAAACAAGATTTTCCCCCCTGTTGGTTTTCATGTGCAGGTTCTTTAAATGTCACTTACTTCGCTGAATTTGAATCAAGCAAGGCCCTTTGACAGAATAGTATCTCGATGCCTGTCAGTGTTTCCAAGCAGAGTTCTAGATGGTTTCTTCACAGATAGAGGAGAGTGAGAGTCCCTTCCATTCAGCAAGAACCCAGAGATTCCGCGGGCTGCCTCAGTGGTCGCCGCAGGGGGGGGGGGGCGTGCTGGGGGGCTTACTGCCGTCCCCGCTCCGCCCAGCAAAAGCTAGCTATTCTCACGCACCTCACAGGTTATGTCCGTGGCGCCGGAACACCTGGCCCTCTCCAAATTTTTGAGTTGGAAACCTGATGATCCCACCCACACTGCAGGTAGAGAGAATTGAAGGCTTCTTGTCTGACTCCTTTGTGGCCTGGGATCTCTGCACTCCTTTGTGCAGGGCTCAGGAAAGACGTGTTATGAATCTCGGATTCCTGAAGTTCCTTCTTTTTTCTGGACCTCTGACCACCAGCAAGCGGCAAAGATCCCAAGAGGTTAGTATAGCGGGGAGCAGAAGCTATTCACAGGTGTCCCCTTCATGCCCTGAGGCTTCCTTAGCTGTCCTGCAGGCCTGTGGAAGGCAATGACTTGCCTGTCGTTGGATGGCCTCAGACCCCGGGCATTTGTCTGGCTTCGTAGCCCATGTCCTGGCTGCCACTGGCGTTAGCGGAAGTCCCACAGGCCATGGCAGGTGCCTGCCACCCAAACTCCAAGCTCTGCTTCCTTGAGGCTCTGGTCATGCACGCTATAGCTAGCACTTGGAATTTACAGAAGGTCCTCTGCACCTTCAGAATCCCTGTCACCTGTGCAGACGTACTTGAATGTCTGGCTAGGTGTCCTGTGCCCATACTTACTGGCCTTGGCCAACTTGGTTACTGCTCACACTGTGCTCAGGTTCCCTGGTTGCATGAAGTCGGTGTGAGTGCAGGCCCTTTAGAACAGTGGCATCGGGCTTCTAGAAGGAGGCTGGCCCCTCCACAGGTGGGGGCATCTGCCGGCCCAAGTGGTCAGCTGGAGATGTTGAAGCTGGGACCATGCGGAGACGTGGGAGGGGTGGGTGGCTTACTGTCCACGCACTCTCTCCACTCCCCTTACCAAAACTGGAAGGGAATGTTGAACGTGACCGTGGCCGTTAGTTTAGGCCAGCAGGCCAGTCTAGCTTACTGCGGGCCAGGCACCCCACTCCCCCATTTCTGACCAGCGTTCAGGAGTCTGCAGAGGGCAAATGTGTGGTGGTACCACGTTCATCTAAGTCACAGTGATTTTCCACAAAGTGGCAAGTCGGCTCCAGTTGCTTTTCCTTCCGGACACTCAGACGCTGTAAGCAACAGCATCCGGATGTGGCAGGGAAGAGGGGCGGCTGCTGTTCTGTGTTCCGTTCCCCGCTCTGTCGGCCGCACAACGTCCACACGGAGTGGAGGGAAAAGTGCATCAGTAACAAACAGAAAAACCTTTTCTACAACATCTGTAACTGTTGCGAGGCTCTGTTATCTGCAGATGGTGATTGGGCAAGCCATTTTCAAAGAACAATTCTGTTTTTATTCACTTTCTGGTAACTTCTATAGGCCCTGGCTCAAGGACTTAGCACTGTGTCTCATGTACATCTTTTCTTCAATGTTCTTTGCCATTTCTGAAATTGTCGTCCTTGGTTTTTTCCTTAGCTCATAGGTCATAGATGCAGAAATATTATAGTATTTAAGGCATCAAGCATCAGATGGCTTTGCATCGAGAAATACTTAACCGGTAGCTCCGTTTGAAGCACCACGCATGTGTAACATGGCTCTATAAAATAGAATAAACGCATACTGTTGTTAAGCTTTTTAATGCCTGTGGTTCTTGTTTGTCCCTCAGTCCTCCAAGCCTCTTGCAGAGTCCGGTTACACAGCCAAGTTCCTGCCGGGCCTCCTGGCGGCCGGGGCCTCCGGCGCAGCTCCTCATGGGCTCCCTTCTGGTGCAGGAATGGATGCTCGCAGGACTCCACTCGTGCCAGCCAGAAATGCTTCCTCACTTCCAAGATGGCTAGCAGGCCACAGTTTTAATGAGAACCTCATCTGCTTTTCGGAAGGCACAGCCAAAAGAAATGCTCATGCACCGGGACCCCTGACCCCCCAGCTTCGGTGCCAGAAAGAACTTAGTAATGGGGATAGACTTAAAAACTGGACAGACTCTACCGAGAGCTCATGAGGGTTTGGCCAAAAGCCAAATGCAGAGAGGGGCCTTGCTCTGGCTGGGGCCCTGGTGTTTGAGGTATTGAACCCGGGCTTTTAGTCTTACTCTCCTTAATTCCTGTGACTTTCCCTTCTTTTTGCTAATGGCAGAGGCGGCGGGTCCCAGGCCTCCGTAAGACCCAGAACTGCTGAGTGAAGGTTCGAGGTAGATCTGAGCCGAGGAGAGGGGGCCACGGTGAACCGTACATGCAGCTTCAGATTTTAGGTTGGAAGGAACTGAGGTCATGGAGAGCTGTGGAGTTGCTTTCTGTGGGCGCCCCCAGATGAGAATGAATCCAGTGCCCCTCTTTAGCTCTCCAGCAGGCTGTGGCCACTTGTTGAAAACCTACTGGGCCTAGGACCATGCTAGGCATTGCGAACGGGGGTTGCATGTACTCCTCCAAACTGCTTTTAGGAGGAGGAGTTCTGTATCACCGCCTCTTGGGGGTGGGGCACTGGCCCCTCTGACCCCTTACAGAGAAGACCTCCTTATTTATGGAGAGGTACTATGCATCCCTCTTCTCCCAGCCTTGGCCTTTTAAGTTGGCTCCAGGGGCTTACCCACGGCCAGCGCCAGCAGGCCTCAACCCCTTGTTGCAGTCCTAGCTGCTGTTCTCCAGCTTCCTGCGGTCACTGCAGTGTGCCAGTCTCCCAGGAGGCTCTCTCAACACCCTACCTGAGCCCTGCAAAATAAAATCCAAAGCTTTCATCTACTGTCAAAGCTAGGCTGCAGTCCTGATCTACCTCTGATCTCTCCTCCTCTTCCCCCTGCACTTTTTCATTTACAAGCCTATACCCTGTCCTTGAATTCCCGGGTTGGCTCCTTCATTCAACAGTTTGGAGGGCAAGTTGTGTGTCAGGCTAGTTTCTGCTAAGGGAACTGGCATTACACGTGGCTGGGCGGTGGTAGGGCCGGCCCTGAGGATGCTTGCGCCTGGCTGCTGGTCACCTGGCTCGAGTCCCCCTCTCCCATCGCCTGCCGCAGACAAGTTGCTTAGGTTCTACACCCCGTGAGTGTCCAGCCCCGGCGGGGTCTCCTGCCTGTCCTTCCACGCCTCGCCTTGGAAAGTTCCTTCCGTCCTCGGCCCTTTGCTCCCTCCCCTCCTTTTTCCGAGCCGCGCGGCTCCGGCTCCGGCCCCGGCCCCGCCTTCAGCGGCGGGTGCGACTCCACCTCCCGCCGCTGGGGGCTCGGGGCGCTGCTCTGGCGCCGCGCGGGGGTGGGGCCAGGTGCGCGTGCACGCGGCCCGGGGCCCCGGAAAGCCGGCCCTCCTGCGGGCGCTGGGCGGCGTCTGGAGCCGGCTGGAGTGGGGACGCTTAGGGGTCCCTCCGGCGCGGCCCCGCCTGCTGCCGAGTGTGCCGGGGCCGAGCACGACTGGTGGGAGGGACCGAGTGGGGGAGGGGCGCAGACCCGCGAGTGGATGACCTTGGGTCCCAGGGTCATCCTCCGCGCCGGATGGGAGGCCTGCTCACTAGTGACGCGTGGGAGGGTAACCCGGGCCGCGAGAGCCCAGGAGGAGGGGACTCCTGCTGCCAGCCAGCGGCCTCCGGGAGAGGGGACAGGGGAGGAGGTGGCTTCCCCGGAGATGGGGAAAATGGGACAGGGCGAACAGGGGTCAACCCGTGGCCAACCACGCCCGTCCTGGTGAAGTCAGGACCTGGTGTCGCGGAGGGTGGGAGAGGAGCGGCCCAGGTGGGGGGCGGGGGGGGGGCGCTTCAGTGTGGTCCGCTGGCGGCCAGGGGCTGGAAGCCCTGCACACCCCCGTTCCGCATGGCGGCGGTGCGTTCCCCTCAAACCACTTCCACTCCTGCCTTAGCCTCCCCTCCACGCGCCGCTCTGCCTCTGTCACCCGGTTCAAATGCCGGGTCACTGGCCCCCACCCATGCTCCCTGGTGACCTCAGCATCCGTTCCCAAAGATGGTCCGTCTCCATGGGACAGGCTTTTCTTGGCCTCCTGACCCCACCTCAGCCTGCCATTGCCATAGGGGCTCCCAAACCTTGTCTTCGCTGACACCTGCCCCTCTAGTCTCTGTCGTGGGGTCCTGCTCTCTGCCCCTGCTGCCTCAGCCTGGGCTCCCCCAAGCCTCATGTCCTGGCTTCACTCCCTCCTGCCTTGCCCCTTGCCCCTGTACCCCACAGCCTCTGCCTTCATCCCACTGACACATTCACTCAACACATTCCTTACACCCGGTGACCCAGCACGCCCCCCGCATCTGCTCGCTGTCCCGTATCTCCATTGTACTGAAGATTCCCGCCATCCACGGGGACACTGGCAACCAGAATTCCCAAGCAGCCTGTCCTGGCGGCCCCCCCATCCATACACTCAGGTACTGGTCCTGCCCACGTTGCTGCTCCTGCCTCGATGCCCCCCAGGGAGGCTTTAGGGAGGCCAAGGAGTCTATCGGCCCTTGAAGCCACACAGTGGTGACACAGGGAGGGGGCTCCAGGGACAAGACCCAACTTGGCACTGCAGAAATGTCCTGCCAGGCTTCCCATTCAGCGGCACTTACTCTTCCGGAAACTATGGAAGCACCATAGCCTTACCTCAGGGGGCCCTCCTTGCAGGGAGACTGATCATCACAGCCCGAGTGACGTCAGCTGGCCTGGGGGAGTGTGGCCAGGGCATGGTGGGAGCGAGTGTCCCTGCAGGCCGGGCTCCCAGCAGCCACTGCCCGCCGGGTGGGTGGGTGCCAGGAGGTCAGGGTGGGGGGCCACTGCTGAAAGGAAGCTGAGACCAAGGAGCACCTAGGCTCGGTTCCAGCCCTCTCCAAGGTTCCTGCCCCTCCAGTGCCTGGGCTGTCTCTCCAGGCTGTCGTCCCCTGCAGACAGAACTAATGATCGGACCATAGGAGTCAAGGGGGTCAGCCCGGGCTGATTCCAGCTCTCGTGACACTCTTGCTGCAGGGGGGAGGATGGCCCAGCAGATGCATGGCCAGGCCGGCAGCAGAGGGGTGGCTAGGGCCTAGGGAACCCCGGGCTCCCCCCTCTCCCCACACTGGCTGGTGCTGCAAATGCAGGGCTGCAGGGGGAGTGCCTCTGCCTTCACCGTCCCTGCAGGCATCCCGGCCCCACTTCCTTGGGTCAGAAGTCACAGGATGTGCTGTGAGGTACTTGTCCCTCTTACAAACCTTTCTCAGAAGCCTCAGCCACTGCTTTCACTGACCAGATCTGGGACAGGTGGCCATGTCCAGCTGCAAGGGAGTCTGGAAGGGGATTCTCATCCAGACATGCTGAAGCCCAGAACATACTGGGGTCCATTAGGAAAGGGCGAGATGGCTGGCAGGTGGGCAGCTAGGAGACTCCGCACAGCTACGTCACTTGGCCCGGTGGCCCTCTCCAACCTCACTGGCCCTGCAGCGAGCCACACTGCCCTTCCCTCCTCCGCCCTCCACCCATGGGATTTGGCTCCATGTGATACCTGGGCACCAGCCCCACTGTCCCCTCGTGGCCCAGTGGGCTGCAGCCCCACGGAGAGTTCAGAAACCTCCGAGAGGACTGTCCCGAGCCCAGCGTGGTAAGGAGCACTTAGCTGGTGAGATGCCATGCAACTATTATAGACGTGGCCAACTGGAACACACGCATCAGAGTGACGGTCTCTGTTGTGAGCTGAACCGTGTCCCCCAGAAAGATAGGTTTAAGTCCTCAGCCCAGATATAGGGTCTTTGCCGATGTTATTAGTGAAACTGACGTCGTATTGGAGGAGGGCTGGGGCCGTGTGCCAGTGAGGGTGTCCTGATAAAAACAGGAGAAGACAGGATGCCTGGGTGGCTCAGTCAGTCGTTGGGCATCTGTCTTCGGCTCAGGTCATGATCTCAGAGTCCTGAGATCGAGTCCCACATCGGGCTCCCTGCTCAGCAGGGCATCAGCTTCTCCCTCAGCCTGCCCTGCTAGTTCTGCCTGCAGCTCTCCGTGCTCTGCTCTCTTGCTGACAAATAAATAAAATATTTAAACAGGAGGAGGCAGAGATGCCCAAGGGGGCGGCCAAGTGAAGACGGAGGGCAGCCTGGAGCAGGATGTCTCCCAGCCAAGGGCCACTGGCCACTGCTGCCATGGGACCCCACACTCCTGGCCTCAGACCTTCAAGAGAATTAATGTCCATTTGCACCACCGGTGTGTAGGATTTGGTTAGGCGGCCCAGGAAAACTCCAGGTTCACTGTCAAGTGAAAAATAGGGCAGAACACAGCCATCAGTGCTCCCCGGAACCGGCCGGGGAGGTGGGAAACCATCCCACCTGCGTTCATTTATATGTATTTGTAGGTTTTGTTGTTTCTTTTTTAACCACATTAATATATTGCTTATTCCAAATAAATACAAATTCAATCAGGGAGAAAGATGTCAAATTCATTAAAAAGCCCACAGCTCTCTGGATCCTTCCTGCCTGACTCCCTGGGATGTTCCACCATTAGCACTTGGGGTGGGAGTGGGGGCCCGGGTCTGCAGGATTTGCTGGGTCTCTTTCAGAGGAAAGAGAAGTGAGAGAGATGGGACTGGGGAGGAGCCGCTGTGTGGGACCCCAGGGAGGGGACTGCTGGGTTCAAGGAGCCTGTGACGTGCCTGAGGACACCCCACCCTGGGGTCACCAGCTGGGGTGCTCAAAGTCACAGGCTGATGCGGGGGATTACAAGAGTGGGGGCAGAGGCACAGGAGATTCGGCGCCCCTCTTGGAGGGACTCCCTTGAAGTGGGGCAGAGCTTTTTGGCTTAAGCAGTTGGGAAGAAAAGAGGCTGGTAGGTGTGGAGACGCGGGGTGCCCAGCACTGCCTCCAGGAAGGTGAGCAGAAGAAGGTGAGGGTGGACAACAGTGAGAGACACCCCTTTGACAAATGAGGCCTCCTCCAGGAAGCCCTCCAGGACCTCTTAGGCTGGGTTAGGTCTAATCTCAGATGGAAAAAGATCCAATCACCTCTGAGAACCTACTTAGACTTCCCCTCCCCCGGGAGACTTTTTGGCCTCAGTGAGTGTCCCCTCTGTGCCCTGACCACACCCTGACCCCAGAGAGCTCACAGCACACACTACCTGGCCTGCCCAGGTGGAGGATGAGAAGGGCCCAGGCCTCTCACTCCTGGGAAACCACAGACATCTGAGGAACATTTGCTGAACGGCTGACACCTCGCCCAGCACGTTTGTGAGCTTACTCCCCTAGTCCTCATGCTGAGGTCAGACCCATTGTGCAGATGAGGAAACTGAGGGTCTGGACGGACGCTGGCGCGAGCCAGGCCATACTCCTTGGGCTGCATTCAGGGCCCTCTGACTCCAGGGAGGGGGTGGGGAATGGACACAAACAAGGCCTCACTCATTAGAAAACAAAGAGTATTTTATTCCTTCAGTGGCTTCTACACAACAATGACACCACGTGAATAGGGTGGGAGTCCTGTCTTCCCTGACGCCAGTCGGCCTCCTGGGAGACGGGATCCCATTGCTCCAGAGGCTGAGCCCCTCTCAGAGGCCACAGTCACCTCCAACTTGTGCAAAAACCATCTCCCCCCCTGTGCAAAAAACGCGGCCACACTGTACTGTGTCCACTACAGGCCCTTCCTCCGTGGCCTCGCAGAAACACCAAGCATGCTGGGGAGTGGGGACCCTCCTGTACCCACCTCCGGAACCCAGGCCAGCGGCCAGAGCCCCACACAGTGGCGGACCCATGTCCCCATTCCACAGAAGGGCAGCCCGAGGACGGGAGGGTGAGCACCCTTCCCCTCACCAGCTTTCCCCTCCGTTGGCTGGACTTCACTGCAGAGCTCCCCTCCCACTGGCCAGCACCCGGTCCCCCAGCCCAGCCCCCCGGCTAACATGGCATCACCAGCACAGCCCCAGCCTCTTGGCGGGCCAGTGTGAGGGACAGCAGCAGAGGTATTCCCAGCTGTACCGCATGGAGAAGTTGGGGTGCGTCCCCATTCGGTTCTGGGACACCAGGCGGCACCCGGAGCCGCCTCTCCGTCCCTACTACAGAGCCCGGACAGGTGGCAGAGAAGTGCCCCCAGAGCTCTGTCGGGTGGACGATGTGGCATTAGCCGTGGGGTGGCCCATCGGTGGGTCATCGAAGACCGCACAGCGGCGGCGGCCCGGATCCCAAGCAAGGGCTGGAGTGTCGACAGGGTTTCCGGGAGACCCCAAGGGACAGCGCCAGGCTGAGCGCTGACACGCCGTCCTCCCTGAGCTCGGAGGGCTGTACAGTGCGGGGGCGGAGGGCGCCGCGGACATCAAGGGCGCGGCCCACGGTCCCCCCCACCTCCCCGGCCCGCCGGCGCAGTGCAGGCCGCCCAGGCCCACTGGGGGTCCGGCGCCCGGCTCACAGACTGGAGGGCTGGGCCAGGCCTGGCCCCGACGGGGCGGCGGGCGCGGCGGGCACGGCGTCGCCGTCGGGCCGGGCCTCGGGGCCGCGCGCGTACGTGAGCACCACGGTGACGGTGGCGAAGGTGGCGGCGTTGACGGGGAAGGCGCGCAGCAGCGTGGAGGCCAGCCCGCGCGTGAAGACGCGCCAGCCCTCGGCGCGGTAGCTCTGGCGCACGCAGTCCACGAAGCCGCCGTAGCGCGGGGCGCCGCGCAGCCCGTCCGCCTGCAGCCGCGACTTGACCACGTCCACGGGGTAGGTGGACAGCCAGGACAGGATGCCCGACGTGCCGCCGGCCAGCAGCAGCTTGGGCACCAGCAGCCGCTCGCCGGGCTCGCAGCCGAGCGCGCGGGTCAGCACGTCGTAGGAGAGGAAGTAGACGCCGAAGCTGGGCGTCTCGCGCAGCAGGGTGGACGCCATGCCCCGGTTGACGCCGCGCAGGCCCTCGTGCCGGTAGATGTGCGCCAGGCAGTGCAGCGAGCCGCGGTAGGGGCGCGCCGGCCCCGCGTCCTGCAGCTGCAGCCGCGTCTTGGCCAGCTCCATGGGGCAGCAGATGACGCACTGGATGGCGCCCGCCGCCGCGCCCGCCAGGAACTGGTTCAGCGGCGTGTCGCGGCCCAGCGCCCGCAGCGTGTTGCCCTGCACGCCGAACACCAGCGCGTTGATGAAGGTGAGCCCCATGAGCGGCGAGCCCAGGCCCTTGTACAGGCCCAGCACCTGCGGGGCGCACACACACACACACACACACGCATCAGGCGCGCTCCTGCTCCCGCAGCCCGGCCCGCTGCTCCGTGACCCCGCGTGCAGGGGGAAGGCAGAGAGGGGCTTAGCCGCATCCCACCCCCCCCACCCCCGGCCCCGCGCGTTCGAGAGGACCAAGCTGAACTCCGCCAGAACCCATGTCCTCGATGTCCGAGGCCTGGGCGTTCACACCTTCCCATTTCCCAAGTCCCCATGGTGTCCAGAGACCCCACCCCCATACCTTCTTTTCCAGCTCTGCTCTCTGGGGCCCAAAGCGTTCTACAAGCTGGTTACCCGCCGCCACCCCCAGGCCCGGGCCACTCACACTCTCCTGCTTGATGATTGACTGGAAGCAGTGCAAGGTCCCTCGATACTGGGGCTTCTCCAGGCTCTGGACCTGAAGCCGCACCTACAACGACAGGATGGGGGGGGTGGGGGTGTGTGTGAGCCAAGCCAGAGTCCCCAGCTCCCTTGCCCAGGCACTCCGGACAGCCCACGGGGCTCCCTTGCGGAGGCCCAAGGCTGGATGCTGGAGGCAGGGAGCCAAGTAGGTCTCTGTGGCTTTTGGAATTCTAGGATGGCGAATTCCAGTGTCTGTGCTTCTTCAGAGAGGGTACCAGTGGGCGAACAGCTGCAGAGACAGCCAGCTGCACAGGGGGTGGAGGGTCCCCGAGATCGCAGGCAAGTAAAGGCTAAGCCTCTGGCCGCATTATGGCTGCACGATGTGTGCACAGTAGGGCACAAAGCATTCTCCCAGCCCTCCCCACTGTCCTGGTGGCAGACTGTGGCCGATGCCGGAGAGGGCTCCTCACCTAATTCCCGTCACCCGACTCCCCTCAGGGGCCGACAGTGCTGCAGTGTTAGAAGCAGGAGCCTTGGACTCTGTGGGACTCCTGATTTCTGCCAGTAGCCCCTAGTTAGGACAGTGCTCCTGACTTAAAGCAGTGACAGGAGAGTCGCTGATGGCCTCCTCGGTGACCATGTCACCGCCTTCAGGACCTGCGGTCTCATGCTCAGTTGTCCGTGAAGCCCTTTAGTCTAAAACCTCTTAATGTGAAAGTATTCTTTGTTGTCAGAGAGCTTATCTCTGTGCTTGATGCCCAGGCCCCACAGTGCCGAGCGGGAACGCACTTTCCGGAACTCAGAATCCAGGTCATGGGGGTGGGGGTTGAGCTAGGTTAAGTCATGTTCTCAGGAGCTGGCTCAGGAATCACGACCACAGCCAGGGCACCCCTCTGTGGCCGGCAGCACCAGAGGGCCTAACCCTGGAATCACCAACCGAGGTGGGTATGGTTACCCCCACTTCAAAGATGGGAACACTGAGGCTCAGAGAGGTTTTGTAACTAGGCCGAGGCTGCCTGTCCTCTCCGGTACCAGGGATGGCTCGGCCGTGCTGCTCGGGGCCAGAGCGGGGTGGGGTGCTGGCTGGTCTTCCAGCACATCTCTTGCCAAATGCACTTACAAAAGAATGCTTTCGAAGCACGAAAAAGCACCATCTCTGCACACGAGCTTAGCGGTTGGCTAAGTTGGCAGCCACTGCTCTGGGAAGCGGCTGACGAGCGAGCGCGCCCTGCCATCCATCCCCCCAGCACCCCTTCCCGCCCTGGCTACCTGGCTTGGTGGGGCTTGGCGGGGCCTGGCGGGCCAGGGGGGGTTCAGTGGAGAAAAACAAAAGGGCTTGTGCAATGTATTCATAACACATTAACACCTTAACACTTAATAACATATTACCACCTTGAGCTCAACTCAGGTTGTTTTTGTGATGTGATGTTTTTTTACTTCCCTTCCATGTTCTGGGGTCTCCGGTGGGATTTCTCTTGCTCGTGCAGTCACTAAAATGGGTCGTGTGAGCAGAAATGACGATTTCCTACGACACACATGGATGGCGGCTCCAAGTCTCTGCAGGCCCAACACGCCCTTGACTGGTCTCAGGCCAGCTTGGGTCCCACAGGGAGTGCAGGGGGCCCCTTCTCCCCTTTGTTGCTGACCCCTGGACCTGGGCTCAGCACTCTGGTTGGGAGCTTGGGGGACCGGGTTTGGGGGGTAAAACGGGGCCCAAGTCTTATAATCCCTAGACTTGAGGTTAACATCCCATTTGAGGATTCGTGGGCCCTCCCCTGGAATAGTGGTTGTTCGCACGGCTGCCCAAAAGTCTCCCAGCTCTCCACTGGGCTGAGACCCCCAACATGAAGACCCTCTGTCCACCGACCCCACCTGGGTCCCCACCCCAGGACCCGTGCAGGGCCCCAGCTCACCTCATGCCCTCCCTGTCCCCTGCCAGTCAGGGAGGGAACTGTGTGGGGTCGGGAGTTAGGAGAGGTGTGGCAGGCTCTAGTTAAGGCCCAGGGTCTGGTTCAGCAGGGCCAGAGAAGGGTCAGGTTCCCCTGGTCTATGCTGACTAGCTCTCCAGGGTGACGCTTCTACTCGTCTATAACAAAGTTACGCTTCTGCTGTGGATGTGGACAGTCTCTAGCAGCAGAAAATGTCAACACCACACCCAGGCACAGAGCCCCCGGGGCCCAGCCCCTGACCCCTCATCCCCTCCCCCACCCTGGGAGGGCCACTCCCCAGGAAAAGTGGTTTTAGACCCAGGGTCATGTCCCAGGCAGTATAAAGGGGAGGGGCTGCTAGGAGGACTGGGGACCTTGTTCTGTCTCCCCAGGCCTCTGCTTTGCAACAATTCGTAGATTCCTATGTTTCTGTGTTAAATTTCAGTTAAAACAACAGCAGCGCCTATTGAAGTAAATTCCACTTTTGCCCAAAGCAAGGAATACATATGGGTCTGTGTGCGTTTCTGTTTTTCAGCAGAAACCACTAAGGAGGGTTGGGGAAGATGATCTATGAAGGACTGGTTTCTTTTTCCTTTTTAGTTTATCTGTCTCTATAATGGTTAAAAATGTCTTTACAACCGAAATTACTTTTGTAATAGAAAGCCAGCCAAATAACTGTGTATGGACCTGATGATTGAACTCATTTAAAAAAAGTATCAGGCGCCTGGGTGGCTCAGTTGGTTAAGCGACTGCCTTTGGCTCAGGTCATGATCCCAGAGACCTGGGATCAGCCCTGCATGGGGCTTCCTGCTCGGCGGGAGGCCTGCTTCTCCCTCTCTCACTCCCCCTGCTTGTGTTCCCTCTCTGGCTGTGTTTCTCTCTGTCAAATAAATAAAATCTTTAAAAAAAAAAAAAAAAGTATCACATGCCCATGGCAGGCACGATGGTGGAGGGAGACTCCTTAAGGAAGTGTACAGATGGGAAACACGACTTGTCAGTATGAGGAAATAAGATGCTCTTCTACCTTTCTGGATTTTCTTTTAATGGGAACGGTTTCGCTTTTATACTGGAAAAGAGCCAGTAAAAAAATTAGGCCACTGGGGGGTGCCTGGGGGCGCCTGGGGGGCTCAGCCGGTTAAGCATATGCCTTTGGCTCAGGTGGATCCGGGATTGAGCTCTTCCTGGGGCTCCCTCCTCAGTGGGGAGCCTGCTTCTCCCTCTCCCTCTGCTGCTCCCCCTGCTTGTGCTCTCTCTGTCAAATAAATAAAATCTTAAAAAAAAAAAAAAATAAGGCCACTGGTGACACAGCGTTACGGTAAACCAAAGGAGCATGTCCGCAGATCGGCACAATAGAAGATTGTGAGCCGGTAACTAGGACTAGAGGGGTCACGAGCTGGGTGACCGTGGGAATTACTGGGAGCCGGTTTTCTCCTATCCGTAAGAAGCTTGGCTTTTAAAGACAGGTTTTGCCCGGATGTGATGTAGGAGAGCCACAGTGGCCAAAAAAAGTCACCAGTGGATTTTTTCAAAGACCACTCTCCAGGCTTGGGGAGGCGGAGGGGTCAAAGGGGCAGGAGCCCTGTGGGGTGGAGAGGCTCTGGGCCCCCAGTCCCTGCCAGGGGTGTTTGTGACCCAGGAGCTCAGAGGGGGCCAGAGACCCCAGGACAGAGTCCCCCCCAGCCTGGGGGCACTGAGGAGCAGGGCTAGCAGAGAGGGCCTGGCCATGCCCTCTGCAGAGGGAGGCGTGGCCCCTGCAACACAGTGGGGAGGAAGCGAATCCAGAGTCGTTGGCCTGATACACAGGCATTTACAACCTGTGAGCACAAGCTATAAACAAGAGCCAGGCTCTCCTGGGCTTCTCCGGCCTGGGGGCAGGCTTCACCGGGCGGCAGGTCCCCTGCACCCAGGCAGCCATGCGCGCAGGCTCACGGCAGGCTCTGGAGGGACACGGGCCGCCGTGAGGCAGGAGCGCCTGGTCCTTCCACCTTCTCCGGAAACTGCAGGCGATGGGGTAGATTTGTGCTCTGCAGAACCGGCATCCCACGCCACCCCGAGCTGACTGTCGAGCAGCCAACATCACAAGGGCCTCCATAATCCTGCCCAGTGCCTCACTTGGCAGATGAGAAGCCTGGGTCCCAAGATCAAGCAGCTGCCCCAAGGTCTCCTGGTGGGTGGGCCAGCACCAGGCCTGGGGCAGAACTTGTTCAGGTCAGAGCCAAAATATCAAGCTAGGCCCTCATGCCTGTGCTGAGGACAACCCAAGCCCTGAGGTCCTGAGTCCTCTTCTTGCCCAAGGACCATGTGACTGCCACTGAAAAAAGAGAGGATAGGAAGTGACCTCCAACTCAGCTACGGCTGACCTCCTTGCCTTCGCTGTCCCCACTAGGCACTGCCAAGTTCAGTGTTTCCAGTGGGTCATAGGGTCTGGCCTGCTGCCCTACTGCTTACGGCTTGCCCTCATTCCCCGGAGGAAGGCTGCAAGAAAGAGTTCACACTTGGCTGGTTTCAGGACGTAAAACCCCAACGACAGGGAGAACATTCTATCTGGGAATTTGCAGCTGGAGAACATGGATTTCTACTGCGAGCCTCTGAGAACCTGGATGTGGACAGCTTATGGAGGAGGAGCTGTGGACTGAGTGTCCGTGCTGGGGCCACACGCTGGGGCCGTGAACGCCACCCGAGACCACACCACAACCTTGGGAACTGATCGCTCAGTTTCCCGCCAGTGGGGCTCTCCGCTTGGTGAAGATCACGTTCATGCGAAATACAAGTTCCGGTTTTTCTGTCTTTCTGTATATTCTCTCTGAACTGCTCTTTTTTCAAGAAGAGGTCTGGAGGGCTTCTGCAGTGAGCGGCCCCCCGCTCTGGGCAAGGGGAAGCCCGCCCTTCGGCCTCTCAGGCTCAGGGGCCACCGCGGACCTCCAAGTTCAGTCCCGAGCTGGGACACGTAAAGCCAGACCCTGAAGGAAAGCGGACTCACAGCCGGCCACCTGGGTGTCACAGAACCCCAGGTCTACCTTTATCCCAGAAGCCATGGGAACACCTCGCAGGGGTTCCTAAGGGGGTCACCGGAAAGGGCCTCCAGCTGCCCCAGCCCAACGTCTGTGCCTCCACAAGACCTGAGAGTAAAACCGTGACAAGACACTCACCTTGACCGTGTCAAACGGGTGTCCCACGAGCACACCTGCCACACCTGGAGGAAAAAAGGAGGACCATCACCCAGATGCCTCAGGGACCTGCAGGGTGGGGGGCTTCTGGCTAGGAGGACCCCAGGGGAACCGCTCCATGGGAACAGAGAGACACCTGCTGTGTGCCAGGCGCCCTGTGCACGCCTCTGCCCTCGGGTCTGCACGAGCAGTGGGGGTAAGAGGGTAATAACTCAAAGCTGGTGTCTCTCCCTCCCCTACTGCTCCCCGCACTTGACTAACAAGAGAAGTTGTCGTCCCCCCACCACCTGGTGCACACACCTCCCAGCACGGCAGAGGGGCCCAGGGGTTTTGGACTTGGGGCCAGGCGGTCACCCAGATTTGGATTTTCCCTCTGCCACTCGCTAGCTGGCCAAGCTCACAGGGAATTCAAACTGCAGGGCTATCCTCACTGGTACTGGGTGTGAGCACTGGCTCCGGGCCGGGCGCCTGCAGTGCTGACCCAGGGCCCCAGGCCAGGCCCCAGGGTATTACATACCGGCTGACCCTCCCTTCCCTGCAGGGGAGTCACCTGCTGCCTGGGAGTCAGCTCCAGACTTTGTGGTCGGCCGATACACATCAGTCCAAGCCCTGCCCAAAACCCAGCCCCACCTGGAAGGACAAAGGCTCTCTCTCCATTTTGGCTCCAATACTTTTCAGAGTCCTGAGTGCTGTCCGAGTGTAGGGATCC
>PITA01003178.1:21124-36381 GCA_004023965.1 Spilogale gracilis
TGTCGCTGTTGTTAGTTTTGTACACGAACTACCTTTCCCTCTTATATGTAAGGAAAGGACAATCAGCCCACTTTACAGATGGGGAACGGGAGACTGACAGAATATGTCCATGCTGCACAGCTAATAAGCTGGCGAGGTGAGGATGTGAACTTGGATCTTCTGGGTCTGGAGCCCTCCTCCTCAACCACTCATCTCTCCTGCCCTGGCGGGGCTGGGTGTCACGATGGAGGGCGCCCAGAGGTTAGACGGGATCGCTCGCAGCCTCTTTATAACTTGAGATCTTTTCAGGGTGTCCTCTGCATCCTGTTCGGTGCTTTGGGCCTCAGAATCCACTGCAGTGGAGACTCACTTTGCCCACTCTGCTTTCTTTTCAGTTGCGTGCACCTGGTATGGCTTCAAGAAGGTTAATTTTCAACCTGGTCCTACGACTTTGTTTTCAATGCTCCTGGAAACAAGCGACAGTTCGGCTTCGGTCTCTGTTCCCGTCTGAAGCTGTCTCTGATTTTGCCAAGACGGGACATCTGACCCGACTCCATCTTATTTCATGTGAATGAATTTTTTTACTCCTTTTCCTTGCCACATTTTTGCTGGCTCAGGCAAACTGCCATCTGTCCTCCTCCTGCTTGTCAACGTTGAAGTTCAGCTAAAGGTTACTTCTTGTTTCTAACACTTACAGTCATTATTATGTAGACACAGGATAAGAACCATCACCCCCCTCCAAGGCTCTCTCTGCCCCCTGCTGCCCCACCCCACACCAGTAAGAGCCACCCCAAGAAGGTTCCCCACCCCTGAAGCTCCCCCTTCCATCCCCTACCTTCCCACACCCAGAGACCCCATGAGACTCAGAGCTGTTCCCTCTTCTCCTCACCTCTACGCCCTCCTACAGGGTTTCTACTCTGATCAGTTGCCATTTGGTTTGCGCTTTTCTAGGTTATTTTTTCTCAGAGGTAACGTATAGGGCAATGGCCTCCAAATTCCTGCTCCTCGGCAAGATCTATTCATTGACACTGTCGGAGAGCCATGGTCCTGGGCTCTGGTAAGGCTCTGAGGCCCAGGCCAATATCCCAGAATCTTCCGGCTTCTGGTGCTGCCACTGAGAAACTGTTGCCACTATATTTCTCCTCCTTTGTCAGTAATGTCTGCGTTCTGGCAGGAAGTCTCTGAGATCCTATCTGTAGATTTCAGGAATGTCACTGAGATGCCAAGGGTGTGTCGTCTTTTTTAACAAAGTAACCCTGCCTGGTACCACACCAGCGTATTCACTCGGGAAGCTCAGGCCTTTTTCTGATCAGAAAATATTTCCACTCTTACGTATTCATCCTAATCATTCTCCAGACCTTTTTCTCCTTCTGGAACCCCTAACATTCACAGGAGGACGAAAAGACATCCCCAAGGCGTCTTGTCCCTCAAGACTTCCATACCTGGATCTCTGGTCTTTTGAGACACACGTTTCTATCTTTTGCAAGCCACCTTCTTTTTGTGTCCTGTCGTCGTGAATTTTCTAAATTTGAACACCCTAGTTCTGGAATTTATTTTCTGGTACTGTAACTGATTTCCTGGGGTTTTGGAAACCTGACGCTGGCTGGGGTGTGCTGTCTGGCCTTGCTGCTGGGCCCCTCTGGCCCTCCATAGCCAGGCCTACTTGTGGGGTCCCCAGGAAGCACTCGCTGGAAATGCTGAAGGTCCCCTTCCTGGGAGTGGCCCATCCTGCCTCTGGCCCCAGACCTACTCCGGTTCTGAACCAGCCTTCATCCGCCTCCAGGACGGCAGGGATGACCCCCACCCCACCCACCTCGGTTGGGAGGTCCCACCAAAGCCCCCAGTGACAGCCATTGGCATTTCTACTTTCCCCAGAGGCTTAATACATGGCGGTCAGGGGCTTTGGGCCTCACCTAGGACATCCCATTCCCAGAAAAAGAGTGGGTCTTGGGGCCTGCCTCCAGCCGGGCCTCCAGTCGTCCCTCAAAGCCCTGTCCTTTTAGCTCCACAGACACCTTGAGAGCAGGAAGCTCTGCTAGACCAGCTCCCCAACAGGCCACTGAGGCAGCACAAGTGGGCCCTTTCTTCCCCCTCGAAAGCCAGTGGCGGCTGCCGCACATAAGCTGGATTCTTAGTGGCGCTCATGGTGGCCCCTCCAGGGTGGGAGGAGGGACCACTCTCCCCAGGCGGCGTTCCTGGCCCCACCATGCAGCTAGCTGCTCTCCCCACCTCCGTCTATCCACGCCCCCGGGGCAGGGAGAACTCCATTCAGCGCACTGGGGGTCCGTAGGTGGGCGGAAGACCTGGGACTGACCCCCTGGTGGGGAGTGTGGGTAGACCTCCAGACCGTCCACCATGTGAGCGCCTGAATGTTGTCAATCAAGGCGCCTTCCCCACCTCCCCAGGGCGAAATTGAACACGTGACCCAACACTCAGCCAATCAGAGGTGATACACCGTTCTCCCGCCCAGGAATCTGAATCTAGAGGGACCCCAGGCCACCAAAGGGAAGCGCCGCCATCACCCTGCTCTGAGCCTCCAGGCCGAAGGAACAGGACAGGGGCCGAGGGGGCCGCGCTACCGGCGCCGGGGTCCTAGACAATCCCTCTGCGCAGGGTAGCCATGCCAGGGGCCCAAAAGGCAGGCGGGGACGTAATCAGGTCACTGTCCCACTAGTCCCCCCCTTCTCAAGACCAAGGTTTCTCCTGGGTCAAATAAGCAGGAGAGGATCCCAGGGGGAGCGAGGGACGATGACCCTCACGAAGAAGAATGTAGCAGCCACTTCCGTCCTGGGAGACTCAGGCCTCCACCTCCACTAACACAGCGGGGAGGGAGGCTTGCACCTGCACTCCTGTAAGGCAGTGGAGGCGGGGGCTGCCGCCTGCTGGGTGTGGTGCCGGATCCCGCCCCAACCTTAGTAGGTGGGCCTGGTAAGGACAGGCACAAGGCATTCCTGGAGGGGCACTTGGCCAGCAAGGGCCTCCAGTGACTGAACACGTGTGCCTGGGGGGATGGGTCCCTATGCAGGTCTGGCCTTAGGATGAGTAGTCCTACCCCAAACCCCGCAGCTCCCAGGGGGCTCCCAGGGCACCTGCGAGAAATCAGAAGGAATTCTGCCCCTCTGGGGAAAGAACCCACCCTCCCCAGGAAGTTGGGAAGCCATGGGACAGCCCACCCTCACGGAGCCATCACTTGGGGAGGGCAAGTAAATGAAGAGGGGGGGCGGAGGATCGAGCAGGAGCGGGGGCAGGGGGAGCTACAGAGGGTAACAGGAACGGCCAAGTGGGGTCACAGGGGGATAGGGGAGCTGACAGCTGGATCTGCGAGGCTGCCCCCTTCTGTCTCCTCTGGCCTGGGCTTAGGAGAAATGCACCCATTTATGAAAAGCCTTGGGGTTTTTCCCCCTTCAGTGGGCTCCAGCTCGGTGGTTTCCTGAAGCCTTGATTGGGTAACAGTCTGGGAAGTTCTTAAATCTCTTCACACACATCACTTCCCGGCACACTCTCTTCTCCAGTCTCCTGCCCAGAGTAGGGAGCTCAGACCCCTGAGGTTTAAATGCCTGAGGCCATTGCCAGTCCCCCCCTGCCTCCAGGGGGCGCATCGCCAAAGCCAATAAACAGGTGCTGGAGGAGAGAAGCCCACTGCCGTGCAGGACCGGGCCTGGGGTGTCAGCCGGCTCCTCTGTCACCTTGGTGGGGAACATGAATCGAAACCTGGCTTGCAATTAATACCAGTTGAGTAAATTAACTCTTCAAGTAAAAGCAGAGAAATGCAAGGCCAAACAGGCAAGTGGCCGGCCTGGTGCCCCCAGGAGACCCACGGCAGTGCCAGGACCGCATAGAGATCACTGCCCTCTCAGTGATCGCTGCCCTCTCGAGAACACAGGCTTGGGGAGGACCCTAGCAGCCCGGCCTGGGTGAAGGGACCCTACACCGGTGACACACACCCCTGAGCACAAGGGCTAGCCTCTGCAGCGTGTCAGGCCCACGTTGCTACCTGGGTGGAGTTGCCCCCAGCAGCTCAGGGAACCGTGCCGGAAGGTGCAGCATGCCAAAGCGAGACTCGGCGCCTGGGGTCCAGCCGGCGCCCTTCAGGGCCCTCCAAGGCCAGCTCTCTAGGGGACCGTCCTGTGGCCCCAGCCCCGCCCAGACATCTGCGGGGGGGAAGAGAATGGAGCCAATCCCAAACTTCTCGGACCCTGGGAGGGGACCCTGGTCCAGGCAGGCGCGGGCTGGGGATGCAGGAGGAGGTGAGGGAGATGCGCCCGATGCCTCGGGCGAGAAGGGCGCACGGGGCGGTGGGGGCATCCTCCTGGCAGTCCCCGCCTTGGCCAAGTCACTGGGCTGCCCTGGTGCCCCAGACTTCTCGTCTGGACGTGCCCCGAAAGACTTAAACAACGCGTGCCCTCGCGGGCTGCGCGCTAGACGCAGTCCGGGCCTGCTGTCAGTTCACGCCCACGAGAGCTCCGTGAGACGAGAGCATTGTTACCCCCATTCTGCAGGCGATAAAACCCCGGCCAGAGGGTGGGCCGCCGCGGCCCAGGGTCCGCAAGTGAGCGGGCCTCCCATCCCGCACGCCTGGCTCTGGCCTCCCGAGATCCGGCGCTCGCGGCGGGAGCCGCCCGCTACCTTACCCCCAGCGCATCCAGCAAGGAAGTCGAGCGCCATTGCCGGGTCCCCGGTGAGGCCGCCCTTCCTCCTTGTCTTCCTCCTCTGGCCCCTTGCCGGACGGGTCGCCGTCGGGGATCCCCCGGACTCGCTGGATTGGTGCTCAGCCTGGCTGCCGCCTCCTGGCGCGGAGCCCGGGGCCGGCCGGGGTCGGGGAACGGCGGCGGCGGCTCAGTGCGCGGGTCCTCGGTCCGCACACGACCCTCGCTGACCCGCTCGTTCCTCCTCGCGGCTGTCCGCCCGCCGCCGGTGGTCCCTTACCTCGGGCTGTGCGCCCCGCCCCTCGGGCCTGCCGGCCGGGTCCCGGCGGGGTGCAGAGCGCGGCCAATAGGCGGGCGAGGCGCGGACAACACCCCGGGCCCTGCGCGCCGCCGCGGCGCCTCATTGGCTGGGCGTGTCGGGGCGGTGGAGTGGAGGGGGGACGTGGCGGGCGGGGGAGGCGCACCGGCGCCGCAGACAAAGAATGTGCTTCGTGCGCCCGCCCGCGCGCCTCCGGGCGGGAGAGGCGGTCGGGTGCGCGCGGCGGCGGGACGGTGGGGCGGGGCCCGGGATCCCGGGACCTGACCGCGGCCTGTGCGCGGCGGGAACCTCCCGGCGTGCGCGAGACGGGTCCACGGAGCGCGAGGCGGGGTGGGCTCGCTGTGGACCGGACCTGGGGGCCTAGGGCCAGATTCCGACTGCCGCCGAACCCCTGGTCCCTGCCCGTGTAATAGGGACACGGGCGCGACAACGGGCGCCTAGAGCTAGGACCCTCCCAGGCTTGGACACCACTAGCTGTGATACCCCGCGGGCGGCGACTGTCGGGGTCCGAGCGCACCCGTGTTCCCGGGCGGCGGGGAGCGAGCTGAAAAGGGAAAGAGGCCGTGGGAGCCCCTCGGGGGTCCGCACCCGCCCGCGCGCTGCGGGGACGCCGGAGCAGTGGAGGGTGCGGGGCCGGGCAGCTTCCTGGACCCGCCAAGAGCGGCGCGGCGGAGAGGGGCACGGGGCGAGGCGAGCCGGCCCAAGTGGGAGCCGTCGTGCGGAGCCCGGCGGCTGGGGGAACCGTGAGGGGAACGAGGGGGCAGAGGAGGACCCGGTCCGACGCCGTCCGCCCCGAGAGTCCCTGAGATTGGCAGTGGCAGGGACCCCTCCCTGGTCAGAGACCTGCCCTGCCCTCCTTCCCCAGCGCCCTAGGAGGCCGGGACTGTCCGGTTGGGACTAGACTTGGCTGGGCACTTTCTCCTTCACAATGAGGGTGAGATAACACCTTTCGGGCCTGGGGCCCAACTTCCTTCTTCAGGGTGCTGTGGTTGGGACCACACTCCCCGCAGTGTTTCCGATTGCAGATCACACCGTTCTTTTTTTGTCACTGTACCGTTTCTGAAATCGGGTGGGGGGTTACAGTGGATCCGTACCCAAGGTTTTACAGAGTATGTATTTCTGGTACTAGCGGGTATGTGAGCTAAGCAGTGACCCATGCTAATGGCAGCGGCCACCAGGAACTCAACAGTCCCGTGTGGTCTCCTTTTCTTCTTCTTAGACTCTAGATAGAACATTCCTTAAGCAGAGACCCAAACCCAGGTCTGCTGACTCCTAGTCCAGTGCTCGTGATGGCTGTGGGCCCTGAATTAGGGGTCTGGAAGCCTGGGTTTGAATATCGCCAGCCTCTGACCTCAAGGAGCCAGAAAAGCAATGACATGTGGGTCCCAGGAGAGGCCCAGACCCAAAACAGGGGCAAGAGTTGACAGTGGGGATACTCCAGTGGCTGGAGGCCTCAAAGGCACAACAATTAAACTACATCCAGGTGACTCACCCCTAGGAACACTGGTCCCCTGGTTGCCGACGCCTCCGGAGGGAAAGCACAAGGCCTGCAGCAGCTACCCCTCTTTTCGGAGTTTTGAGAAGAAAGTCATGTACCTTAACAGGCAGTAAGTCAGAATGCTATTATGGGATAGCTGAGAAGGAAACTAGGATGACCTAAGCAGGGGGAGGGGCAGAAGGAGAGGGAGAGAATCTCAAGCAGGCTCTGACTCTCCACTGAGTGTGGAGTCTGATGTGGGGCTCGATCTCACAACCCTGAGATCATGACCTGAGCTGAAACCAAGAGTTGGATGCTTACCCAATTGCACCACCCAGGCACCCTGCCTTGCATATATATATTATTTAAATATTTAAATTATATGTAAATATATGCATATATATATTTTTTAAGGAGAATGCATGTGACTTGCAGTTAATGTCATGCTTGGGGCAGGTAGCATGAGCCCTGACTCCCTGGGGGTCAGCAGCCTGACCTCCAGGGACTGGTGGCAGCTCAGGAGAGACCAGAAAGGGAAAACAAGGAAGTCCCAGCCAAGTAGAGGAGTACGCAATGCTCATATTTTAGAGCCTGAATTATGACATCAGCAATCGGGCTCCGTGTCCGTTCTGTTTTGTTTCCTGAGGATAAAATCAGAGCACAGAATACAGTTGTCCAGACTCCTCACCTTCCCCAGCGCCCCAGACCCACCCCTGTCCCTGGGGAAGCCACCAGGCAGGGCTCTTCTCAGGCCCCAGACTTTAAGGGACAGGAAGGGCTCAAGGCCAGAGCAGAAGCAGGACAGCAGGTGGGGGAGGGAGTGTCACAGGGGACCAGGGGTCAAGCCGGGTCACTGAAAAGTGCGTGGGGCAAGTTTTTACTTTGTACGGCTTTTATAATTCCTTACACAAGGCAGGTCCTGTGTGGAAGAATCAGAAACAGCAGCAGGAATAGAGGAAAAGAAAAATCACCTCTGTTCTCACCTCCCTGGAGTCATTTGGATTCAGAGGCAGGAGGTTGTTTTGCCCTGGGTGAGATGGGGTGGGGAGGGCAGGGCTGTCAACTGACTCCCCGCTCACTTGGAATAAAGTCTCAGGGCCTCTAAGTCCAAGGTGACCTGGCCGCAAGCTCATACTCCAAGCCCCTCCTCACCACAGTGCTTTTGCATAGGCTGCTTCCTCTGCCTGGGAAGCCCTTCCCTTACCCAGATCACCTCCAGAACTCAGGGCCCTGTTCACGCCTCCCCTCCTCACCGGGAGCTTGGCTGGCCTTCCCTATCTGTAGCAGGCAGCCTGCCGCCCCTCCCCACGCTGCTTTCTTTCAACTCCTAGAGTGACATTGTTTCTCTACCTGTTTATCACCTCTCTCCCCCTAGAAGGGGAGCTCTACCAGGGCAGGGACCTTCTCTGTCTTCTTTATGAACCCTAAACAAGGCAGGCACACAGTGCATGCTCAGCAGATGCACAAGCTGACAAAGTGACGGACGGCCGGAGCCCTGGAAAGTGCTGCACTCTGGGTGGGGGTGAGGCGAGTGGGAGGCCCCGCTGGCCGGCAGCCTGAGCCTTCTCCAGGGACCTGTGTTGTGTGAAGCAGAGGTGAGGGGTGCTTTGGGTTTGGAGTGATAGCTTTTTCTAAAATGTATTTTTAGAATCAAAAACTTTAGAAACAGAGGCGCCTGTGACTGAGTTAAGCGACCGCCTTCGGCTCAGGTCATGATCCCAGAGTCCCAGGATCGAGCCCTGCTCGGTGGAAGGCCTGCTTTCCCCTCTCTCACTCCCCGTGCTTGGATTCCCTCTTTAGCTGTGTTCCTCTCTGTCAAATAAATAAATAAATAAATGATCTTAAAAAAAAATCTCTTTAAAAACTTTAGAAACAAAGTTTCTCCCTGCGAGGCTCCAGTCTGCCTTGATAAGGACAGGGAGGCACGGGCAGGGGACATACCTCTCCCGGACTGGGGTTGTGTGTGTGTGCACACCTCTCTCTGCAGAGCCAGACTCCACCCCTGCCTGCAGTTTTGACTCAAGAGCAGGAGTCACAGGGGTGCCTGGGTGGCTCAGTCAATGAAGCATCCGACTCTTGATCTCAATGTGGGTCTTGAGCTCCGGGCCCATGCTGGGCGTGGAGCCTACATCAGGGAAAAAAAAAAAAAAAAAAGAACAGGGGTCCTGTAGCCAACTCTGGTAGGGGTCAGCAGGCAGCTGAGGAGCCAGACCTGGGTGAGGGGAGCGGGGTCCTGGCCCATCCTGCCGGGGGTCCCAGCCACAGGTTCCCCTCACTAGACCTCCAGGTTTGGAGTCTCCCAGAATTCTGGATAAGACACACCTTCCCAGACCTAAGGACTCAGACTCCGGGCGCAGAAGGACTCTGGGTGTGAGAGGCTGAAGGGCTGGGGACCCGATGGAGCCACCACTGTCCTCCCAAGTCCACAGGGCCCAGAGTTCTCTCGTTAGGTAGACTTGACGTGATTCGTGGGAACTGAGTCAACCCCAAAGTTGCCAGTGTGCTCTGTGGGCTTCAAGCATCTTCATTCCATCGGGAATGGCCACATCCTCCCCAGGGCTGCCTCTCCAGGTGAGCCGTGGGACTCTCTTGTGTGTGGCATGGTTCCCAACCTGCTTCGCCTTGGAATGGCTGGGAGACGGGAGCGAGGGAGGCTCCAGCCAGATGCGGAGATGACCAGAAACTCAAGATGGAAGTGATAGAAATAGATTCATAGCAAATGCTTCAAGGTTAAAAATAGAGCCTACAGGGGCCTGCCCGAGGGTGCCCCCAACCCGGAGGGCCCTGGCAGTGGTCCACAGCTTGGGTTAGCCAACCAGAGGGATGGAGGGGCCGGGTCCAGGGCGCCCAGCCGTGGGCAGACACAACCTGTGCGTGCTGTTCATTTGGAGGTCGTGAGGCTCATGCGCCCCCTGGAGCCCACCCTACAGGGCTCTGCCCTGTGCGAGCTGGCACACTGAGGGGGACGGCGGGGCAGACCCTTGTGCAGGCGGAAGGGCTGTGTGAGCAGGCTTCCGAGGTCTGTGGCCAGAGGAGGGCAGTGTGTCCCCACTGGGGCCCTGGGCTGGGCCCCTGGGCCAGCTGACCTTGGCACCTGGGGAGGCCGGAGGAGGCGGCACAGTGGGCAGAGAACAACAGGTCCTGAGCCCTAGGCGTGCAGGGACAGTTGTGGGCAGGCAGCCCGCGGGGAGCACAGGTGTGGGAGGGGCCTGGGGTGGCTGCAGAGACCAAGGGAGGAAGGGCCGGATACCCTCAGCTTCCTGGAAATCCAGGAGCCCTTCCCTCTTGCAGGAATCCTGGAGTTGGAGTCCCCCTATTCCAGAACCTTTCCCAGAAGGGCCTTGTGCTACCTCAGGGTCCCTCCTTCCTCCATGGCTCTCCTGTCACGGCCGATCAGCCAAGCAGTGTCTTCCTGGGGCAGCTGCCCGTGAACAGTCCCCCGGCTTGTGCAGCCAAATCCTCCCCTCTCATCTGCACTGCTGCTTTGGGCCCTGTCCTCTGGAGTCCCTGTCCTCACCCCCGTTGGGGGCCTGGCACTCGGCCTCTATGCCATGGGGCAGGGAGCGTGAGGGCTGGTGAGGGGCCAGCCGTGCCTCCAACATGCACCCTGTCACGAGCTCCCTCTCCTCTCGTTCACCTGGTCTGTGTTCCTGAGAATCCTTGGGTGTCCAAAGGGGGCTTCCCTGTGGAGCCTGCCCTCAGGATCCACACTGTGGACATTGCCCTGCGCCCCTGTGAGTCCCTGCCCGCTCCACGAGCAGCTCAGCTGTGCCCCCTTCCTGGAGGCCTCCATGAAGCCCCAACGGAGACGGGCTTCTCTCTGTGACCTGTTTCCATTCCTGCCTCTCTCTGGTGGCTGGAAGACCCATGCACTAATCCCCCCACAGTCCCTACTTCCGAATCTGCTCCCACTGAATGTGGGCTAGGATGGGCGAGTCACCTCCAGGGAATAAAAAGCTGTGGGCATGACCGTCTGTCACTTCCGAGATGGTCACCAAGGCATCGTGGCCACCCCCTGGCTCTCCCTCTTGGATCTCCAGCCCTGGGGGAAGTTGGGAGTCGTCTTGCCGAGAGGTCCGAAGTTTGGAGGACCGAGGCCTCCGACTGGTGCAGCTCGGGCCCACGGCTTAATGGCGGCTTCCTGGGAGACCCCGAGCCGCAGAGCGCCAACAATCAGACATGGCGGGATAACACCCGTTGGCCGTCTGAGGCTTGTTTGGGGATCGTTCGTTCTGCAGGGACAGACTCCCCAGCTAGGCTGGGCCTGCCGGCGGGCAAGGGTGCAACCCAGGCCATGCCTGGGCCCCAGTGCCCAGCAGGAGGGCTGCACACCGTGATGAGTAATTGACTGATGGGCAGTAGTCAGTGCTCCCTTCCCTGAAACCATCTGGCTTCCGGTCTTGCTTTGGAGAGAGCTTCCCATTGCTCAACCCACCTCCCCGTGTTTTGGATCAGGGTGGGGTGAGAGGTCATCTTGTCCGGATGCGACATCCGTGGGGCCGGTAATCATCTCCGCCCTTCCAGCCAGTGGACTCCAGGCTTGAACGGGGTGCCAGGGGCTGGAGACGTGGCCTGCGGCAGATGCTGTCAGCAGTGGGCCCAGGAGCACTTGAACTATACTCCAGGTGCCCAGGAATGAAGGGGCACAGCCAGGGTGTGGGCAGGGACATCTGTGACACGGGAGTGGTTCCAGGGGCCGGGAGGCGGGGTCGGATGTCTATACCAAGCTCTGCAGCAAAGGTGGGGGTGTCCAGGACCTCAGGGGCCGGAGCTGTTGGGCAGCCCGGCCTGTGCACCCTTTCCAGGAAGGAGGCGCAGGCTGGGAGGCATCAGGGAACGCTTGTTACCTGATTTTAGCTTTGAGGCCCCTTTCTCCCAGGTAGAGGGACACACAGGCTTAGAGACCCCAGGCCTAGGGCCCTAACCCCTCATGATGTCAGAGGAAGGCCAGGCTGTCTGGAAGGACTGCATCGGGGGCTCATCCCACCCCACATACCACTCACCCCCAGAGACACCCTCCTCTCCTCCCCCGCTGGGGGCACGTGTAGTCTGCAGGCACCAACGGGGCATTACTGAGATCTCGACGGAGCATGAACAGTCTTGTCTCCTGTCCCATTTTATAGTTAGAGAAGCTGTGACTTGGGGTCAGTGGCTTGCTCCCGGTCACAGAGTAAGCTGGGTGAGAACCAGGACTGTCCTGATCTCGGAACTCCGTGTCCAGGAGATGCCAGGGCTGCCGGTCTCTGGAGCCAGCCTGGGCCCGAGCCCGCTCGGGGCCCCCTTTCCATTTGTGTCGCCTGGAAGTCCCACCATCTTTCCTCGACCTCTCCAATTCCTGCCCCAAAGTATGTGAAAATGAAAGCCCGGGTATCTTGGACTCAGCAGTCTGAGAGTGCACTGCACAGACGAGGACCCTGAGGCCTAGGTCCCTGGGTCACACGTGAAGAACGGGAGGGCCAGGGGCCAAGCCTGGCTCGGCCCCTGTCCCTCCACCCAGGAAACCCTTGATCACACCACAGTACATGCATGGTGGGGAAGTTCACTGGGGCGGTGGTGGCGAGGTGTCCCAGGCATGTCAATAACGGAAAGAAGCAAAGCAGAAAATAACAGTAAAAAAGAAAATGTGTGGGGCGCCTGGGTGGCTCAAATCGGCTGAGCGTCTGACTCTTGAGTTCAGCTCGGGTCATGATCTCAGGATCCTGAGACCAAGCCCAGTGTGGGGCTCTGCCCTGGCGAGGAGCCTGCTTGGGATTCTCTCTCTCTCTGCCCCTTTCTCTTCCAAAACAAAACAAAACAAAACAAAACAACAAACGAGGAAATGTTTGTATTTGCTACTAGAAAGCAGGACACAGACCTGGACTGTGAGGCATTCACTTTGTATCCCTCCCTTCAGCCTGGATTAAAAAAAATAAGTTTGAGTTATTTTTCTTTCTTTCTCTTCTTTTTTTTTAAAGATTTTATTTTATTGGGGCGCCTGGGTGGCTCAGTTGGTTGAGCGACTGCCTTCCGCTCAGGTCATGATCCCGGAGACCCGGGATCGAGTCCCACATCGGACTCCCTGCTCGGCGGGAAGCCTGCTTCTCCCTCTCTCACTCCCCCTGCTTGTGTTCCCTCTCTGGCTGTGTTTCTCTCTGTCAAATAAATAAAATCTCTCTAAAAAAAAAGATTTTATTTTATTATCTATTTGGCAAAGAAACACAGCTAGAGAGGGAACACAAGCAGGGGGAGTGAGAGAGGGAGAAGCAGGCTTCCCGCCGAGCAGGGAGCCCCATGCGGGGCTTGACTCCAGGATCATGAGTCCGAAGGCAAATGCTTAACGACTGAGCCATCCAGGCGCACGAGTGATTGTTTTTCTTATAAAATGTAAAATGCACTTTGGAATGTGTCTAGCCCCTTGGCCGGGAGGTCCCTGTGCCCAGTGGGGCCAGCGCCGGCCCCCTGTCCCAGAGCCCTTTGCAGGGCCCAGACTTGGGTTTCCTGTGTGACGTCTGCCTCCTCCTGGAAGGCCAGCCGGGGGGAGGGGGCGCCCCCCTCGGTGGGCTCTGGTGTTGGCGGAGAATGGCCTACTGCTGGCCTCGGTGCTGATGAGTAAGGCGGTCCGGTGAGAGCAGTGGCCCCAGAGGGTCCCCCTGGACCCTCATCTGCTCTTCTGTCCTCCCATCCGTCCACTGACTTGTTTTCTCACGCCTTTATCCCCCGCTCCGTGCCGGGTGCTGTGGGCACTGCCCCGCGGGCTGGGAGCTCACCACAGGCTGGGGCAGCTTTTCTGCCTGAGGGGCAGCCTGAAGGGCGAGAGGGCGTGTTTTCCGTGTTGGCTGCCGAGAAGAGTAAAGTTTGGGCAAGTTTGTTCAGGCGACAAAGGGCGGGCGACACTTGGCTGCAGTGACCAGGAAAACACACTTGTCTTCTATGTCACCGTCCCGGGCTGCCCTCCCCTCGTCCCTCGTCTCTTCCCTCCTCTGCTTCTGCCCTGGTGCCCACCGCTGTTTCCGGCGTCTGTGCTCTTGTCACCTCATCTCTTGGTGTCTGTCTCCCTCCCTAGAAGGCAAGAGCCACGAGGCAGGACTCCCATCTGTGTGGTTGTTGCTGTGGTCTCCGAGCTGGGCGGGGCGCCCGGGGTGAAGCGTCTGCCTTCCGCTCAGGTCGTGATCCCGGGGTCCTGGGATCGAGTCCCGCATCGGGCTCCCTGCTCAGCGGGGAGCCCATTTGTCCCTCTGCCTGCTGTATTTGTGCGCACTCTCTCTCTGATAAATAAATAAAATCTTTGAATGCAAACAGTCTGGCTCCCAAGCAGACGCCGAGGCTGAGCATCAGGACAGAACTCGGGCGACCGCATCCTGCCCCTTGCCCTCTGACATGGCAGCTGTTATCTGCCCGCCCGTCCCCCTCACCCTGCTGGGCAGGCGGGGGTGGGGCTGCCCCCCCATCAGCACCCAGCCTGCGTCCACCCGTCAGAACACAAGAAAACATGTAGACACAGTCCCTGACCCGAGGGCTGCCTGGACGAGGCGGTCTGAACCCTGTGCCCCTCTACCCTGGTCCTGTCAGGCTGGCAGGACACTTCCTCTGTGGGGCCCTGGGCACATGCACAGCCTCCTTAAGCCTGAGGGCCTCCCCGTGGCCACCTCGCAGCGCTGCCTAGTGGGTCACAGGGGAGCACATGCTGAGCTCCTGGGAGGGCCCACGGGGTGATGGCCGTGCGGACAAAGCTCATGGGCATCACGGCCTGGCCCTTGGCATCAGAGAGGGGCTGGTTGTTGAAGAGGATCTGGCCATCCCGCACAGCCCTACCCCCTGCACGGCCTCGGATAAATCCCCTTTCTGGGCCTCAGTGGCGCCATTTATAACATGGGGTCCATCAGCCCCACTTCCGCTTCAGGGAGTGCCCTGGCTTGGTGAGAGGCCCAATCAGCAGCCCTGGCCCCTGGTCCCCAGCAGTGGGCCCCTCAGGGCTTGGTCAGTGCTGGCCGCTGGGGGCTGAGCAGGGGCAGAGCTGGCGCGGCTCGGGGAACGGAAGGGGAGGTGGGTGCGCGGACAGGGCAGGGAGGAGGGCATGGGGCAGGTGCCCGCTGTGACCGTGTTTGCTTGTGGCGGGGGTGCTCGAGCAGCCGTCCCGTGCTCACCCCGATCCCTCCCTCCCTCTGGAGCCTCCTGAGGGTGGGGGCTGGTTCTGATCCGCCTCAGTGCTGCCCCGGCTCAGCCCCTGCTCCAATGGTGTTTTCTGAGTGAACAGCACTGGAGGGCTGCCGGTGGCGGGGGTAGGGGTGGGGGCGCGGGGGCGTGAGGACTCGGTAAAGGCCTGAACTTGAGCTTGGGGGGACGGTGCACGACAGTCCCATCCTCGGACCTCCTGGAGGAGTCTGTGCCCAGCCCCGGCCCTGCAGGCGGTGTGGAGTGGACAGTGAGCCCGGCACCTCCTGTGGTCTTTTCCCATACTTCCTGACCCCTGGGTCCCAAGGGCACTGGGACAAGGGTGCTTGGGGGGGTGGGGTGGGAGGGAGTCCAGCTGCCCAGTACCTGGGTTTGGGCATTGACCCGCATGGCCTCTGCCTTCGAGGCCACTGGTCAGCAGGCTCCTGTCCCTGTCCCTCCCCCAGCCCCAGCTATTTAAGGTCGACTGGGAGCTGAGGACGAGTTGGTTGAGGCCACCCCGGTGGTGGCAGACCACTGTCAGGCCGGCAGATCCCGGGGCCTTCCCCAGCACAGCTCACTGTCCATGGATTTTGTGGCTGGAGCCATTGGAGGTGACACACAGGGACGGGGGGTTACCAGAAGGCGTGGGGCGTGCTGGGCCCTGGCAGGCGGCAGTGGGGTGTGAGGGGCCCTGGACGTGGTC
>PITA01003178.1:36481-127531 GCA_004023965.1 Spilogale gracilis
AGGACAAACAGGCCTGGGTCCGGAAACAGGGACTGCAGGGGGCGGGCCGGGAGGGGGAGAGGCCCTGCCAAGCCCGGGCCACACCTGCTGGCTGGCTGCAGGCTGTCCCAGCCTCTTGGCCTCCCAAACTATTTTGCCTCTTGGGGGAAGGGCTGGTTGCAAAAGACAAATCCACAGAGATAACGGGGCCATTGGGAAACAGGTGGGGGACGGGCTTCCCCTACCCCTGGCCCTCTGTCCTGCAGGCTGGGGGCCTATTTTGGGCGAGGCACCCTTGGCCTTGCCGGTCTTATGAAACAGCCGTCGGTGCTGGTTGATACTTGTGGGCACGATGTGGGGTGTCCTCCTCCCCCAGGAGGGGAGGGCAGTGCTGACCCAGGACTGGCTGGAGCCCCAGCCCCTGGTGATTTTTCTGAGGTCTGATCAGGGCCAGCTGCTTCCCTGCATGTTAGCCGCCTAAGGAGGGGGCTCAGAGAAGGAAGGGACTTGACTCGGCCAAGATCTCAAAGCTGGGTTTTTGAAGACCTGGCTCTTGTTCTTGTGGAGGACAGACGTGGCATGCCCGGGACAGCAGCCAAACCACGTGATCGGGGCTCCAATCAATATGTTTTCCAGCATAGAGGCAGTCCAGATTCAGGGGTCAGGGAGGGCTCCAGAGAGGAGGTGAAGCGGTGGCAGGATTTTGATGAATGAGGAGGAGTTTGGTGAGATCTCTGTGAGTCAAGGAAGGTAATTCTAATCAAGTCATTCAGTCAGTCCTTTGTTCCTTCATTCACACTCATTCATTCATTCATAGGCACTTACGGAGTAAATAGGGCAGAGCCCTCAAGTGCCTTGTTGTTCTCAGGCCCCCCAGGGTATGTAACCCCAGGCTTTTGTGGCCCTGTGGCTTCGCCATAGCAGTGCTGGCGGTTCGGACCCTGAGGCTCTGGTGTCAGGAAAGGAGGAGGAACAGGGTGGTGCCTCCGGCCCTTTGCAGGGAGAGGGCCCTGGTGTAGGAAGCCTCATGTTCCTTTCTGTTCCACGCAGACTCGTGGTTCCAGGCAGTCCTTCACAGGGCCCTGGGTGACCTGGGCTTTCCTGCCTCCTGGCCTTCGCTGGGTCTGTGCCTCTCCTCCAAACACACACCCCGCACCCGTCACAGACGTGAGGACAAGAGCTGCCTGGCTCGGTGTCAGGGTCCAGCAAATGTCAAAAAAGAGGCTCTCCAAAATGCATCCCAGGTTTGGGAATGAACCATTCTGCTGGGCCAAGACATGGGAGGAGAAAATGTGAGCACCTTGGCTGAGCCTCAGTTTCCTTTTCTGCATTAGCAAGCTCAGGCTTGATGAGACATAGTGTGGATGAGAAGTGTGGGTCCGTTCTCAGCAGGAGCTGGGTGGGGATCGCCCCTGCCTCCTGCCATGAGACAGGATCAGGCGTTTCCTGATCATGTTCCCGCTCCTCACCCGGTCCCTTTGATTTCCTTCCAGGTGTCTGCGGCGTTGCTGTGGGCTACCCCCTGGACACGGTGAAGGTAGGCCACAGCCAGGCCTCCGCCTCCCATCCAAAGGCCCCTGGCGGAATTAGGCTGCCCTCTAGGTCTCCTGCGTCCACTCGTGGCCAGAAGACCGTTCTGGCCTGCTAATCAGCTCAGCTCTCCCCATGCGCCTCAGGACTCTGTCAGCCCCTCTTCTCACCTGTGCATCAGGTTTCTTGTCTTATGTGGGGCTCCCGGTCCTTGCTCTGCCCACAGTCTGCCAGCACGCCTATGACAATCAAGGTGTTGGCTCATCCCCTCTCCCAGGCCTACTGACCTTGCCTTCGGCCTGGAGCCGCCCCTTCCTGAAGTCCGCTTTTCCTGTAGGTCAAGATTCAGACAGAGCCCAAGTACAGGGGCATCTGGCACTGCGTCTGGGACACGTATCGCCGAGAGCGGGTAGGCCGGGGCCCAGGGTAATGGGCAGGAGGATGTCAGGGCCTCAGGCCCCAGGCCTGCCACTCCCAACCAGCCAGCCCTGTCTGAGCTCACCTCTGTCACCTTCCAAATGGGAATGATGGGTTTCTCTGAGGATGAGAGCCAGGCGTTTGGCACATAGGACATTCTCAGAATGAGGTCCTGCCTTAGGGAGAGGGTCCACAGGGGGCATTTGGAGCCTTTGAGGGTCAGGGAGGAACCCCAAGTGTTTCATTTCTGTCCCGTCCAGGCTGGGCATCCCTGGGAAGCTGTGGTGGGCAGAGCTGTTAGGGGCCCCCAGCATCCAGCTCAGGCCTGGTGGACATGGGGACACTTACCAAAGTGAGCTTGGGGCTCGGTGCTGGCCCCGGCTGAACGAATGAGACAACAGCCACAGTAAAGCATGCTGCTGGACATCACCATCACCATCAGATAGCTGTCCTTGGTCCAGCGGGGCCCTCTGTCTCTTCGGTCCCTCGCATCACCCAGACAGTGCAGTGTTAGGATCCCCAGTTTGGGTCACAGGTCCTTGGCGATGAGAGACGGGCCTGAGGTCCCATGGTCAGGGAGGCCGGGGCAGGCTGAGACGCAGCCCCCTCGGCCTAGGGCCCCTCGGGTGGCCCTCTTCCCGGCTGGGCCTCTCGCCTGACCTGGGCCCTCAGGTCCTGTCTGTCTGCCCGCCAGGTGCGGGGCTTCTACCGAGGCCTCTCACTGCCTGTGTGCACCGTGTCCCTGGTCTCGTCGGTGTCGTTTGGCACCTACCGCCACAGCCTGGCACACATCTGCCGCTTTCGCTATGGCAGCCCCGACGCCAAGCCCGCCAAGGCCGACATCACGCTGTCAGGATTCGCCGCTGGCCTGGTCCGCGTGAGTAGGGCGGGGTGGGGTCAGGAGAGGCTTGGGGCAGGGCAGAGAGTGGATGAGGGCCGGGGGTGGTGGGTGAGGGCCCGTTGACTCTCCTTAGCTGAGTGACCTTCGGCACACTAGGAGCCTTTCTGAGCTTCTGGCTCTTCACCAGTAAGAGGCATGGTGAAGGGCGTCTGGGTGGCTCAGTCGGTTAAAGCCTCTGCCTTCGGCTCAGGTCATGATCCCGGGGCTCCCTACTTGGCAGGGGGCCTGCTTCTCCCTCTCTCACCCCCCCCTCCGCTTGTGTTCCTACTCTCCCTGTCTCTATCAAATAAATAAAATCTTAAAAAAAAGAGAGAGGTGTGGTGAAGATCAAGCAAGGTTCTGAGGTAGAGGCCCAGCGGGGAGGCAGGGACGAGCACCCACAGAGCGGCAGCCAGTGTTGGTAGTTATTTGTTACTCAGGTTATTAAATACATCCAGTACTGGAGTCTTCCTACCCCTCTTATGTTAATTACATGGTGCGTGGATGTCGTTCACGTATGAATTAGGTGACAGATACTCCCATGAACCCGAGTCCCAGACATCTACCTGACACCTCTCGAGGGTCGGCCCGCTCCACAGTGGAACGGGGGCCGGGTGGGCCCGCCGAGACCTCTGGAGGCCCGCACTGCTCCCCAGCGGGGTTCAGGCAGCCGCTGGGCACCTCCTTACCGCCTCCTTCCATGGCAGGTGTTCCTGACCTCGCCCACCGAGGTGGCCAAGGTCCGCCTGCAGACGCAGACACAGACACAGACGCAGACGCAGCCGCGGCGGCCCTCGGCCTCGTGGCCCTCGGCTGCGACCCCGCTGTGTCCGGTGCCCCCTGCTGGCTCCGCGCCGGGGCCCAAGTACCGAGGGCCTCTGCACTGTTTGGCCACGGTGGCCCGGGAGGAGGGGCTGCAGGGCCTCTATAAGGGCAGCTCGGCCCTGCTCTTCCGCGACGGCCACTCCTTCGCCACCTACTTCCTGTCCTACACCATCCTCTGCGAGCGGCTCACCCCCACTGGCCACAGCCAGCCAGGTGAGCGGGGCCTGGGGCTTGGCGCGCGGGGTGGGGCCCAGCGCAGTGCACCTGGGGCCCGGGCCTTCCCCTCCCTCCGGGGTGGGAACATCTGTGCCCTCCACACCGGGAGTGGGGACAGACCTGCCCTGTGGCTTCGCACACGTCACGCGGGGTGGGGGAGGTGCAAGCCCTGGGCTCCATTCCAGGGGCCCCCTCTGTGTCCCCGGCCGGCTGGCGGGCAGTTGAGGAGCTCGCGGCTCTCTCCCTGCAGATGTCTTGGGCGTGCTGCTGGCCGGGGGCTGTGCTGGGGTCCTGGCCTGGGCTGTGGCCACCCCCATGGACGTGATCAAGTCACGCCTGCAGGCAGATGGACAGGGCCAGCGGCGCTACCGGGGCCTTCTGCACTGCATGGTGACCAGCGTGCGGGAGGAGGGGCCGCGGGTCCTCTTCAAGGGGCTGACCCTCAACTGCTGCCGCGCCTTCCCCGTCAACATGGTGGTCTTTGTTGCCTACGAAGCCGTGCTGAGGCTCATCCGGGGCCTGTCCACGTAGCCAGTCTGCACGCCCCAGGGGCCGACCCACCGGCGGCTTCCGGAGGTCCTCGTGGCTGGAGGAGGCGCCGGGGAGCCTTGGGGTCTGCGACCTCCGGAGCCGCTGCCCAGGACAGCCCGAGCCTCCTGGGAGCCCGAGTCGCCGCACCTGGGGCTTCGCCTGCCCAGCTCCGGACCACAGGGAGTCCGAGGGCCTGTCTGCGAGCAGCCTGCGGTTGGCTTGAGGGTCACACGAGCTGGGGAGGAGTGTGCCTCTTGGAGAAGGACAACCGTCCCATGGGGTCATTTAAACATGTCCTCGGAGTTTCAGCTTCCTGGTCAGCCCTTCCTGCCGCCCGCATTTTTGGAGTACCCCTGCGCCTCCATCCAGTCCCTCTGCTGTCCCCTGGCCGCCCTCCCCGCGAGGCCCCCATGCAGCAGCTCTCCTTGGCTGTTTGGTGAGCTCTTGGGCACCAGCCCGCTCGCTCCCCTGCACCGGGCTGCTCAGAGAGGGCACTGATGGGACGGCTGTGGCCCGTGTGGCAGCAGACCTGCTCACGCACCCTTGCCCGGCTGGGAGATCCCGGAGACTCAGCGGGAGCTGCTGCCAATAAAGCGTCTTTGAGCGTGTTCAGTGGGGTGCTCCGTGGTCTGTGGGGCGGGGGTCAGCTGGTGCTCAGAGGCCTCTAGACCTTGTGGCCAGGGTTTCCACTACGCAGTTGGGCACGGTGAGGCCCAGCACTCCGGGTGGCTCCTCTCCCTTGGCCTTCGGGGCACTGAGCCCCACCACACGAGGCCACTCAGCCTTCAGCGTGAAGCTGGCTCTCTTCACCACCCCCATCCCAAACCCATCCCCTCTGGCCCCTCACTGCCCGGACATCTGGCGACAAGCCACCTTTCCACAGGGGCCTGGAGGAGGGAGGCAGGGAGAGGGGGTATGTCCTGAACGCTGCTGGGTCCAGGGTCATCACAACAACAGCCCAGAGACGGAGCTGGGCCAGCCCGCTGTGGCAGGGGTGGGGGCAGACTCACACCTGCATTTCTGAAGTCCTCTGCTCCGCACCACGCGCTTCCAGTCCCGGGGGGCTGTCAGGGGCCAGGGCTCTGGTAAAGCCGGTCAACACCTGCCTCGATTAGCCTCACTCACAGACCCTGGCCTTGACCATGTCTTTGGACCAAAGGGCCTTGTGTGTTCTGGAATCTCTTTCCCAGAACACACGAGAGGACCCTCCCGTCCCAGTCTGCTCCCGTCACGCTGACCCACGTACTTGTTTACACCCAGTGTTCCCTACCAGGAACACCCCTCCCTCCCCTCTGCTTGGCTAACTCCCCATCCTAGGCATCACATCCTTCAGGAAGCTCTCCCAGCCTGACCACTAGGCTGCTTTTTAGGCTCCCACGGGGTCCTGGCTCCTTGTTTTGGCCACTCATCTGCCCCCCACCCACACCCAGCTCCACGCACATCTGATTGGACTCTATCCAGCACAGGTTCTAGCGCACGGTAGGTGCCAGGGGCTGTGGAATGAGGAAGTTCTGCCCTAGACTCCAGGAAGCTCATCCAGTTTCAAGTGAAAGATGCTGGCATTCTAGCCAGGTGCTGGGAAAAGGGTGCCAACAAACAAAAGGTTGATAATTCATCACAACCCTGACCCCATGTCCACTCTTGGCAAGACGACTAGTACCGGTTTGCTTTAGCCTTGGAAGGGGAGTCACTGGCAGTACTCCAGGCTCCGCTGGTCACAGCTGGGAACTGTGGGGACTTGGTCACCGAGCCGCTGGCCTCGCCCAAGTCAGCGAGATGGCTTTGCAGGAAGGCCTGGTCCCAAGGTCCTCATGCTGTCTAGGTGACAAGGCCCTCTGCAGGGCTGACCCAGCCCCCCTTTTAGAAATGGGGAAGAGAAGGCGGGCCCAGATGGGTCCTCCCATTAACTGTGGTCGCCTTAATGAAGTCTGGGCTGCACCTGAAATTTCAAGTGGGAGGTGAGAGGTGGTGTCCCCAGGGTTCCCACAGCTGATGGGAGAACTGTGGGCCTCTGGGAAGGGCCAAGGGGCACAGAGCTCTCCAGGACAGCTGCATCTATCAGACAGCAGGGAGCCCCCTTCTTCGTCCTCATTCTGGACTGTGTGCCCCCTGCTCCCCGCTGTGCCCCATCCCCAGCCCAGCTGCCATCCCAGGCTGGCGGAGCTGTTCTGGAAGGAGTCCCTACACACACACCATAGGGGCTGCGACCTTACCTTCTGCCAGCACCTGCGAGGCTGTTGGACCTGTCCATCCTAACCTGGGGGATCCCCTTAGAACCTGCTTTTTTAGAAAATGTAGGGGTGGGAGGGACTGTGGTCCTTACTAGCAGTCACCTGGGGGAGTCACCTGACCTCTAACCCAGGGTACTGTCTCAAGACCCCAGCACGAGGTATGGTTAGTCTTACAGGGGTGGGGGTCCCCAGAGGTTAGGTGGCCTGCCCAAAGTGACGCAGCCTGTGCAGGGAGTAGCCCGATGGTGATACGCTCTCCTGCCCTGGTGCTCTGCCCCCCGGGGACGTCACAGTCGGCCCTCGTCTTAACCGTTCAGTGCATCTGTGACATGGGTGCAAGGGAGCGACAAGATGTCATTCAGCCGTGGAGGGCCATAGCCAGCCAGGTGAGTGGGGCCGGGGCTCTGGCCAGGGGGTGTTGGGGCGGAGGGAGGAGACAGATGCGGTTGCACCCCAGCGCCTCCCAGGCACCCTCATTTGTGAAACGGTCCCTGATGTGTGTGAGATAGCAAATAGAGAGGCAGGACAGGCCTGCTCTGTCAAACTGAGCGTGTGGCCTTGGACGAGTCACACTGCCCTCTCGCAAGTGTCAGTTTCCCCACCTGCAAGCCAGCTTGGGCGGGTAAAGGGAGCCCGGGTTTCCATCCCTGCAGGGCTGCAGGTGGACGGGTGGCTCCGGCACCAGCCAGCACTGCCCAGCCTGGGGCCGCTCCCCATGACACCCCTGCTGGGCAGCTGGAAAGGTAGGCGGGCTACCTCCCAGCGAATTCCTGGGCCTGCATCTCGGGGCCACCCTCAGAGCGGCTGGCGGCAGGTGCGGCCCCGCCCTGGGCCCAAAGCAGGCTGGCTCGCTCCTTGAAGCCCAGAGAGCACAGAAACACAGGCAGGACTGAAGGAGTTTATTCACACCAACGAGTGACATGAGGAGTGGACCCTGCACCTCCAGAGAGCACAGACCCTCCAAGCCAGGGTCTTTCCTGAGACAGGTCTTCTGCTTTTCCAAACTACACAGGGCACACGGTTAACCAGGCCTCCCGGGGACATGCTGCTCGGGGCCCGGAGGCTGCCACACGCTTTCTAGCTACGTCCACCTGCCCCGGGGCACTGCTCTGTGCAGAAAGACTTCCACGCCAGTCAAGTGTCAAAACAAAAGCATCTGCAAAGACAACAGATCCCTCAGCATCTGGCACAACCAGCACGAAGTGGTCCTTGGCTTTTAGGGTGCAGTGCTGAGGATTACTTGGTGGAGCGAAGTGTTAGGACATTCAGGGAGAAGCATGATTTCTGGAGCGGGCGCGTGCATGGTCTGGAGTGTGGGAAGCGAACTGGAGTCTCGCCCACAGAAGACGCAATTTAATGAAACTTGGCCAACTTGGGCCAACATTCAATGTGAAAAGCAGCCTTCAAGCTGGGAGCTCTCTTAGCCAAACGTCTAGCAAAGCTTTCAGCTGGCAAGTCTTCTTTTACATTTTCCTGGGCACCGCTTGAAATACATCTGTGCCCATTACACTTCCGCATGTAGACATTCCAAAGCATGCTTTAATTGACGCTAATGCTGTTTGCTTCAGGTATGTAGACAGCCTTCATGCTCTCTTACAGGGCAGGCCTGAAGAGTGTGTGGGGAATGGCAGCAGCTGTCCTGTGGACCTGACCGGCTGGCCCGGGGACACAGAGCCAAAGGTCCCAGCATGGGGGACTGCTCTGTGGGAGAGACTCCAGCTGGACTGTTTGACCACGAAATGACCCCAAGGGCTTTGCCCACAACAGACAGAAAGGAGTACATCACTGACACACGCACACACACACACACACACAGGGCTTCCAGAACCAGGCCAGTAATTATCGTGTGACAGAGCCTACCGGTAGTGCTGATTTGATTGGGCTGGAATTACTGGTAAATTACATCTCTTTAGAAGCAGGTATTAAAAGGAGTGTTACTGAAAGTCGTAGGACAGCTTCCGGGGAGTCATGAACTCTTTCACTATCTCGTCTGTGACCTCCTTGCGCCTGGCCTGGTGCTCCGCGATCAAGGGCTGCAGAACCTCTATGAGCGTCTTCTTGAGCTCCCCAGTGAGCATGTCACCGCTGGTGTAATCCTGCGGGGAAGGAGACGGACCGCAGTGACAAGCGGCTCCACAAGCCCGGGCAGCTCACCTCTGGGCGCCAGCCCAGCCCACAGCACATGTGCAGAGCCTGGTGCAGGCATGGCGCCCAGAAGTCCAAGGACCTGCACCTTCAACAAAGCTTTTCTTAAAACGTGGGGGACCCTGCCTGTTCATAGCCCTGACTCGCCGCCCCCGCCATCTCTTCTGGGCGGTAGAGCTTAGTGCAGGCCCCACGACCGACGGCTCCCTCCAGCTCTGGGTCAGCGTCCCCTGTGCCTTACGGTCTGTTCTGGACTCTTCACTATGACCAGCTTTAAACATGTTTACATGGAGCGGTCTTAGTTGGATTACTTCTGTGGAAAAGACTCCAAGGACCAGAAAACCTGAGGCAAAGGCTACAGATATTCTTTGGGCTCTTCCTATTTCCCACCAAACTGCTGCCAAGAGGCCATGCGAGGACCCTGGCCTTACCTGGGTGAGCCTCGGGGCCCCTATCCACACCACAGCAAAGCAAAGCCCCGCTAATTTCGGCGGGGTAATTATTGGAACTTTGATCCTGTCCTGTTGGAATTCACTGGTCCGCGGTGTCCAGTCAGGGGAGACTGTTGTGGGTGGCAACCAGTCTGTGCTTTCCTTTGCAAACTGTCACCGGGCTTCTTGGCTCATGGCTAAGGGCGGAAGGACCTCCTTGCTTTTCACCTCATCTCAGCGGAGGGCTCCGACCTCCCTAAGCTTGGCTGCCAGACTCCCCATGTCCCGTGTGAGAGAGGCTGGACTCTATACCCCGTGGCCTCACCTTCCTGATCTGCTCGAGCTTGTCATCGTCCTCGAGGAAGAAGGTCAGGTACATGAAGGACACGTCCACGTCACAGTTGCCTCCGAATTCCCTGTGCTCCTCGACGGTGTCTCTGCCTCCGGAGAACGCGTGCTTGTTGACCTGCAGAGCAAGGCACAGAGCTGCCAGTCAGGTCCGGCCACCCTGCATGTGGAAGCGGCCGGGAGCTGAGGCTCACAGAGGGGAGGAGGGCCCACAAATTGCTCCTGTCTGTCTGGCAAGCCCGGGTCTGTGCCCATGGGGCCAACTGAAGAAAAGCGGGGAGCAGAGGGTGGGTTAGCTCTGACGCCCCATCCCCACAAAACACAGAACAAAGCCGGGGAAGCCAAAGCGCTAACTGTGCTGGAACATGGGCAAAGTGTCCTCAGGAGATGGAAGGATACATGCACCCTTGAGTAATACGGACAACCCGGGAAGGGTGGCTGCTGGAAAGGATGACCGGAGCCTTAAGAATGAGGTTTGAAAGGGAGAGCAGAGCCCACAGGAGTGCAGAGAAGACCACGCCTGCAGGCAGCGCCAACTAAAAATATGCAGTTTCCACAGCTGAAAAAAGACTCAGAAACTAGCACAATGGTTTTTGGAATCACTACAGATCACCTTGGAGAAATCAGGGCTAAGAAGCAAGAGAAGAAAATGACAGTCGCTTCAACCTTCTTCCCATGAACCTGCGAGACCCACTATATACAAATGTCACCCTATTTTTCTTTACTGGGGAAAAGGGTGAGTAGAACTAGTGGTTCCTAGGTTGAGATGCTTATTCCTCCTCCCAGGACCACAGAGCAATTACTAATGGGCTGCTCCGGGGCCTTGGACAAGCAGTAGGCGGACACCAGGGGCAGAGGCCATCGGGTGGCAGGGAGCAGCGCCGGCTCTATGCTCCACGCAAAGGGGAAGCAAGGATGGCTGCGTGCCGGGGGCGGGCAGAGTAACGACAAGTGCGCATTTATTTTCCCTCTCCTTCACAAAATAAAAGACCAAGTTGTAGAACAAAATCAACGTAAACAACCTGCACCAACCATGGAACAACAAAACAAACAGGAAGAGAAAGCACGAGGACTGGGTTCTCCTGAGCTCTGGTGCCCTTAGGCAGGCCTGCACGTGCCTCTTCCCGTGCTCAGACTCGTGGGCCAAGCCACGTGTCACTACTGGGCCTCAGGGGAGACACTCCACTGCCAGGAAGGCAGTGTTGAGAACAGAGCTTCCCAGGTTCCAAGGGCTGGTTTAAAGGCTATCCAAGGGCCCTGGGACACTTCTCGGTCCTCGTCTGACAGCAAGATGAGGAAAGGTGCGTTTGCTGCATGTTTTCCAAGATGCACAGGTGCCGTTGTCACCCACGCACTCCTCCTCCCTGGGCAGGCCCCTTGTCCTGTGACGGCACGCAGATGTACCATGAATGAGGGGGTGTCACCATCACATCACTTAATCCCCAACAACCCAATGACCTCTCTTCTTTCTCTACCTTACAGGTGAAAATGGGGCGCAGTTTGTCAAGGACCTGCTGTATGTGGCAGTGAATGGCAGAGCCAGGCTGACCCTTCCTGGGACACGTCTTCTGACAGTGGCTTAAGTTTGCCTGGTATTGGACTGGTCAGTCCTCAGTGTGGCTGGGGCCTCGTTCATGGGAAACCAACAGGAAAACGAATTGAGTTAGGGTGAAGAGCAGCCTTGGTGGTGGTGACCAGAATGCAGGGACCAGGGTCCAAAATGACAGAGACAACTGAGATGTACCCAAACCAGTGTGATCTGGTGTAAAAGGGAACTACGCCTGGCGAGGATGTCTGGGTTGAGGGACAGGGGAGCTTGATTCGAGTGCCAAACTCTAAGAGCCAGCACGCTCTGGCTGCTACAGTCCAGCAGGGCAGGTGATCAGGCCTGCAGGAACCCCCAAGCCCGAGGTGGGGCGGCCCCACTGAACCTCTGCTGTGGAGTCCAAAGCCAGCTCTGGCCGGCGACACTACAGGGATCTTGTGATCAGATATCCCAAGTGGGCAGCCACGCTGGCAAACTGTGTTACAGACACTTTCCCAGAAGATGAACTTCCACATTCCAAGGCTGACTGTAGGAGGGCCTGGTTCGGCGGGGGGTTTCCGGCAGGGCCCGGGTGACAGCCTGGGGAAGGCTTATTTTGGCTTATCCTACAAAGGAGCTGACTGATTCCACATTTTGAACTGAATTCTTAAATCTGGGCTGCACTTTACAGCTCACAAACACTTTTTACACGTGATGCTACATAAGCCTGGTAAGTCTACGAAGTCAGTACAGCCGCTCCCACTTCACGAATGTCTCGCCTGGACAGCAATGTCACTCGCCAACAACAGTGAAGTGGCAGGGCACAGACAACCTGGGCTTCTGACTCTAGGCCACGGGAAGACCCATGCAATGGGGAAGCCGGGTTCTGGTCCCAACCCTGCCCCTCCCCAGCTGTGTGGATGTAGGAAGCTGCCTGGTCCCTCTTGAGTCTTGACTTCCTTGCCTACAAGAGGAACATGGCCTCATGGGGTAGTTGGCAGGACGCAGTGTGAGATGGCACAGGCGAGCAGGTGACGGGGAGGGCGCCCCCGGGAGGCCTGGAGTAACTGCCCTGCCCCTGAAGGTGTGCGGCGGGCTCTGCACTGGAAGGTGGGCGGCGGGCTCTGCACTGGAAGGTGGGCGGGGGACTGACCCTGTCCTGCCCCACAGGCCGCTCACAACCCTTGCTGAGCATCTGTGTGCTTTCTGACCCCTACCCACCCAGCCCTTGGGGCCTTTGCTGGTCCCTAAGCAAATGAAAAATGGCTTGGACCCCAAAATTACTTCTTTGAAACGGCTAAAAAACCAAAAAAGTGCCTTTCTCCTGGCGAGAAGAGGAGCCTCCCTCCCGCGTCTGTACTTCGGGCTCTGGGATGGCCAGCCAGTAGGGAAATGGCAACAAGAAGCCCGGAACACAGCAGCTTCCAAAAGAGGGTGCTAGAGCTGGCGGGGGCTGTTTCCTGGAAGAGGTCTGTACATTAAGGGTCCCCCACTGCCAACCAGAACCCGCTTGGGACTCCGGAAGGGTTAGGGCCAGTGGGGGTTGGAGCACATGCCTCAGATACGGATCTGGTCAGTCCTGCTGTAAACTTGAACCCACAAACACACACTGCAGTCCAACTAAAATGCCAACAGCTTCGTGGGACAGGGAAGGGGCTGTGCCTGTACTGGCAGTTCAGGCCAGAGCAGCAGCAGCAGGGCCCTGGGAAAGAAAAGCTCAGATTCCCGATTCTCATTTCTTCGGTGATCTGGTAAATATTTGCTGAGTGCCCACTGCATGCTGGCATGGACACAACTGTCCTGATGAAGGGCCCCCACCTGTTCCCAGTCTCTGTGAGAACATGTGGCCCCTAAGCCCCACCTTGGCTAAGCTGGTCATCTTCTCTGGCCCTCACCCCCCTAAAGGCACTCACTGTTTCTCCATGAGAAATAAAGCCAGGGAACATAAAGCACCTGAGCCATCTGCTGGACTACAGCTGCTGCTTGGAAATGTACTAGAATATGTTCTATCATTTACTTTAAAGAAGACTGCCAGGGGCGCCTGGGTGGCTCTGCTGGTTAAGCCTCTGCCTTCAGCTCAGGTCATGATCTCAGGGTCCTGGGATCAAGCCCTGCGTCAGGCTCCCTGATAAGCGGGGAGTCTGTTTGTCCCATTGTCCCTCCTTCCACTCATGTTCTCTCTCTTTCAAATAAATGAAATCTTAAAAAAAGAAAACTGCCATGACTTTGCTTCCAGAGCACTGGTGAGAAAAGCAAAGAAGGAAAAAAGAAGAAAAATCCAAAGTCTTGGAAAAATCCAAATGAAAGGACACAGACAGAATAAATTCATGTGTTGTCTGGGAGCAGGGACAGGCCACCTCAAGTTTGTTACTGATCTGGGAATCCGGTGCTACGGCGGAGGACTCTGGAAGGACAGTCACGCCACTCCTGTGCGAGCCTGTGAGTGTGTGTGTGTCTCGGGTGCACCTGCTGTGTACACGGGCTGCCCCTCCTTCCCGGACCGTGCTCACCTTGGTCTTGATCTGCTTGGCGGTGTCCGTGAGGAAGATGGAAGAGTTGGGGTCGCTGGCACTCATCTTGGTCTGGGCCCCCTGCAGGGCGGGGAAGAAGGTGGAGTGCAGCAGGGCCGGTTTAGGGTAGCCGATCCTGGGGGCGACGTCTCTTGTCATCCGGAAGTAAGGATCCTGTTGGGAGAGAGGGGCCTCTGAGGATAGCTGGCAGAAACGGGCTGGCTATCAGCCTGCGAACAATACCTCCGTGGCCTCCATGGGGAGCTCCCAGTTCACAGGATTTCCCAACACCTTTTAAAACCTCCTTTCCCATCAAAGAGTGTAGCGCCCCAGACCAATGAATGCCTCGCTCCACCTCCTGACCTGGTCGATGGCACAGGGTATGAGGCACTGGATGTCTGCCTTGTCTCGGAAGATCTGAGGGAATGAGTTGCTGAAGGAGGGGGCAGCCTGGATGGCAGGAAAGCTGATCTTCCCTGAAAGTATAAATAAAATATTTTTATACATGACGTCGACTCCTGTTCTTGTTAGTTCATCCAGCAACAGGGATGAACGCAAACAGGCGTCCCCCCCTTTAGAGAAATGATCATCACTCCAGAGAAACTGAAACCACAAAACAGTAGGGAAGAGAGACAATCTATAGTCCCAGTATGTGTCTCTTTTCATGTTTTCTCAATTTCCCTCCACATTTCTGTTGTGACTACACACTATCTAGTTTTTTCCTTACCTGACCCTCACTAGGGTGGCTGTTCAGTATTTCTGTCCTGTAAACATGTCTGGGAGTGTTTAACAAGTCTCTACCCACAGGCACATAGATTGTTCCTGGCCTTTAATCATATGAATTCCGACACCTGGTACCCAGAACTGTTTTCAGTATTTTCGATGTTGCAGTTAACGTGCTACTGCTATTTGCTTAGACCTGCACAAGGGGTCCAGGGGCACTGACTTCTGTGTGACCTCTGACAAGCGGTGCCGGGCCAGCCCCGCCCCCAGCTGTGCTGTGGATCACGGTCACGCTGCCACCACCACCAGCGCCCTGTTCACACACAGAGCAGTGGAGCCCATTCCCTGCATGTGGGTGCCAGGCTGTGCTCGGGGCCATCCCTGGGCTCAATGGCTGCTCCCAACTCTATGAAAAAGTGCCACATGGCCCCCATTTCACAGACACAGACTTTCAGGCTCAGACGTCCACACAGCCTGCCACAGCTAATACACAGCAAGCGGCTGGCTGGGCCAGGATTCAAACCCGGGTGCCTAGCAGCACAGCATGTGCAGCTAATCGTAGGTCCACTGCCTCTTACTCGCCTAACACCGCCTGCCCTGAGATGTCTTCCTCAGAAAATGCTGGCCTTCTAAGGATAAAAACACTTCAAAAGCACAGGGTTTATGCCCCGATTATCAGGAATTCATCTGACTGAAACATCAAGGGGTCCTGCTCATGTGAAGAGACTCCCAGTGAGGCCTCTCCATTGTTTCTGCACTAGTCCCTGAAGGTCCCCTCACCGCCAGGGCCCCAGGCCGTGCCCGCTCCAGCAGGACAAACCACCCCACACGCACGGCCTGGGATGCCGTCCCGGGCTCATGGCTGCTCAGCCTGCAGTGGTGCCTCAGCAACAAAACAGGGGAGAAGGTCAGGAAACCCACAAATCTCAGGGATAAATTCTTAGCTTCAGGAGCTAAGGGTCTAGGAGAAGGCTGATGCATCTGACAGGCACAAAAGTATACGGAAAGAGACATGAGTGTGTGTGCAGGGAGCCAAGCCATGGAAGGATGGAAGGGCAGTAAGGCTGGGCCTGGGGGGCTCCACAGGGCCTTTGGTCAAGCCTGTTCTCTTGCGGGGAAACGGAGGCTCCTAGCCTCTACTAGAGGCACCTACATGGGCTGAGACCCCACGAGCAGGCAGAGGAACTCTAGTCATCCCCAACCTTCTTCTTTCTTCTAAGCCTCTTACTGGGTGACTGAGGGGCGACAGGTGGTCTCTGGAAGTACAGTCCCGAGGCCCAGAAATGGGGCTGCAGGCTCATACCAGCTCCTCTGGTTCCCGGGGACACCTGCCCATGGGCTCACTGTGGGGAGGTGAGGGGTGAAGGCTGCCATCTGAGAGGCCGCCAGGCTCCAGGACAGATGCCAGCACTTCACCACAGGTTGTAGGCCGCGGCGAGCTCCTTACCGATGGAGTCACTGTCAGTGAAACCGAAAATGCCTTTCACTTGGTTGAAGGTAACATGCTTCTGAATCTTCACCACGTTCTTGTAGAAGCCTGGGCTCATCCTGCAAAGACAATCAGAATCAAACCCCAGGTTCGGGGGCGGCCTCCTGCTGAGGCCGAAGCAGGTGACGGTGAAGCCTGAGCATGCAGATGTGGGCTGAGGACACAGACCTGGCAGGAAGGCACCCTGGAGGCACCTTGAGGCAAAGAGAGTTGCGGCAGGCCAAGCAGAGCTGCCAGGGAAGTGTGGAAACCAGTGTGAGACTGATGCCGGATGCTGGCAAGAACATATTCAGACTCAGGGGCTGATGTGAAGCATTTAAACCCTGCCTGAGTCAGCAGTCAGGTGTACTGCAGAGCTTCCAGTCTGGGAGCCCCAGGGGAGCTAGCCTGTGAGACAGACTCTGTTCTGTGTTGTGGGAGAGTATCTGCACCTTGCTGCTGGAGAGTATCTGCAGAGAAACCAACATATCCGGCCACCATGGCCCCATCTAGTCGGCAGCCATGCTATCTGGGCAGGATGACCCTGTGCCCAGCAACAGGGCTGGGTCACAGTGGCTGGTTCAAGCAACCAGATGCTCTCTCCTGGATGGTGAGGGATGTGGATGTGAGGCCTGGAGCTGTGGCAGCCATTCTGCTACCAGAAGGACCTAGGCTGAGGATGAAGCAAATATAGGGAGGGGGCAGAACTCAGAGGGACTTCTTACCTGGCATCCTAACATACTCAGCAGCTCTACTCTCCACCAGGTGTCAGACTCCACAAAGACAGGAAGGGAAAAAGTGGGAGAGCTAATGTTTACACGTGTTTGCATCATGTGGCAGGAACCGTGCTAAGTGCTGGATACAGGTTAACACCTCTCAACTCCCCTTTGAAATAGGAGCCCAGTCTCTACTTTCCAGGTAAAGACTGAAGCTCTGAGAGGTTAAGGAGCATGTCACAGACCCAGTGAGTACACGAGCTGGAATCCAAACCCAGGCTCGTCTGGCCACAATATCAATGCTTTTCTTACTACATCTCAGTTTCGAAAGAGTTTAAGAGTTTTGTCCCCGGATGGAGAATTCCTGAATATCTTTGGGCGGGGGTGGGGCTGGGATGTCAGAAATACAGGGGCACTGCCCGCCTGGGTCCAAGGCAGCCATGAGGCACGAAGGACCGTAAAGGCAAGGACCCCATACCACAGACCACAGTGAGGGGTGACGGGGGTGACTTTCACTTAGCAGCCTGTTGAGTTTTGGCCCCAGGGCACTGGTGGGGGTGGGGTGAGGACTGTGTTACAGAGAGAGGTGCTCTCCCTGTATGCAAAGTGCTCCCATCATGGGTGCTCCCTGGAAAAATGATGGCAGTAGGTCCCACACTGCTTACACCTGGTAAGGACGAGCAGCTGTGTGCCACCTGGGGCAGAGGGTCACAGCAAACACTCCATGCATCCTCAGGTAGAGGCAACTGCAAATTCTAATCAGCAGGGCATATCAGAGAGTGGCCAACCTTCTACGTGCGGTCACATTGCACAAGGCGGCCCCCAGCCTCAATGAGGGACAGTCCACAGCACCCCCAATGGCAGGAGAGCGATAGGGCTCTAGCCTGTGGTGTTGGAGCAGTATTTGAGTAAGATAGCCCTGACCTTCCTTGGAAGATGGGTTCCTTCTTTGCTAGCCAGTGCTCACACCATGCAGGCTGTAGGCTGTGAGTGCATCCAGGAGGGACATCGGTTGCCTGGGTGCCCAGTGACCTTACACAGGAAACTGGCGACAGGGTTTTAAAGCTGAATGTGATTTTGGATCATACATTTGCTGAGCACTCAGCAGCTCCTGCTCGAAGGCCACTTTATCTGTAGCACCTAGGCACCATGACCTCCTGACCGCTGTGGGAAGCCCCCTTCCTTGTCCTCATGGAACTCATCATCAGCTGGCTGTCATCTGTTAGCTGCCCTCTCCCCACATTAGTAGCTAGCTGGACGCAGCTGCGGGACCACGGCCTTGCTGGAGGCGGTAGCCCCGGCGCCCACGTGGCACACCTACTGCGTGAATGAGCGGGCTGAGCAAATCCTCATGGCCCCCGGCAGGAAGGCCTCTCTGCACCCACGCACAGGGCCAGAAATGCGTGCAGGAACAGGGCATCCAGTGCCAGCCTGCCTGCCCCGGGCTTCTTGCCCAGAGGGGGTCTTGCTGCTCCGCTCCCACCCAAAGAGAGGGTGGAGGCGGGCCCGGTTTTAGTTTCAGCTCCTGAAGACCAGGAAGGAACTTTGTTAAATCAAAGTTCAGGATCTTCAGTTAAATTAATTTCTTTCTTTCTTTTTTTTTTTTTTAAAGATTTTATTTATTTTTTGACAGAGAGAAACACAGCCAGAGAGGGAACACAAGTGGGGAGGCAGTGAGAGAGGGAGAAGCAGGCTTCCCGCCGAGCAGGGAGCCCGATGTGGGGCTTGATCCTGGGATTCCAGGATCATGACCTGAGCCAAAGGCAGACGCTGAACGACTGAGCCACCCAGGCGCCCCTAAATTTCAAGGAAGAAAAAAAAAAACAACCCTCAACTGTTAAAAAAAAAAAAAAAAGCTCTTAAAGGAAATAAGACATTTGAAACAGGATTTAACTTTTAAGGCTTCCCTCTTGTCTTTAGGTTCAACTCAAGAAGCGGCAGCACAGACCCTCCAACTTACCCATTGTCTGGGTTTTCATCTCTACTCCGAGAGTTCATGAGGAAGAAGGAAGCTCCTGCTGAACACAGCAGAAGATGCACACGTGCGGCCGGCACAGGGAGGAGAGAGACAGGCGAGGCAAGTCGCCACAGGCCCCATGTTCTCTCAGAATGTGCCGGAGTGCGCTGGGGTGTGGGGGGCCCCTCATGTGCGCTGTTCACGGGCACACTACTTGGTCATCTTTGTGGATATGAGGGGTGTTTGTTTCCACCCCACCCGCCCCTCAGCTCAGCGAGACAGTGACTCCGCTTGGCTCACCGTTGGGTTTTCAGGGTCGCGAGTACTCTGTGACTATTTGTTTTACTGACCCAATGGAACAGGACCACCCCTTACCCCGAACCAGATGTGGCCCAGGTGGAGCCTGGGGTGCTGGGGGGCGCTTCTGAATCCGACTGTGGGAGGACAGCTCCCAGGAAGAGGTGATGCTTGCGCACATGTTTGGAGACCGTGTTGGACTCCTCCACGTTGGGAGAGGGGAGGTCAAGAGGGGCGCTGTGGAACCGCAGAGTTCCAGCTCACGGGAGGCGGCAGTGGCGCTGGAGAGGAACACTGGCCAAATCACCGAGGGGCCTGTGAGCTAAATGGGAGGTGAGCACTTCATCCTGATGGTGACAGAAGTGGGAGAGGCACGGGGTAGGGAGCGACATGACCATCTCTGGTTTACGGAGAGTGCTGGCTGGTGGGGGGGACCGAGGTCGTGAGGGACTGCCATGGGAGGCAAGAGGCAGCACCGGAGGACAAGGTGACTGGGCAGCTGCCAGCTTGGTCTGGCCCTGAAAACAGCAGCAGGACCCAGGGTGCGGCTATGTACTCTAGCAGGTGAATCGGGCGTTCTTAAGGAATGAGGGGAGACATATAAAATAAAGTGCCGTGAAAATGATAGTAACGATCATACCTAAGGTCTCATGTAACCCTATTTCGTGGATGAGGCTTGCCGCGACTCATGACCACTAAACAGAGGTGCCAGGATTCAAACCCAGGTCTGTTTCCCTCCTTTGAAGATCATGGTTTCTTAAAGACACCACAATGCCTCTATGCCCACAGAGAAGTGATTTTAAAAATCTCACAGGTTGGGGCACCTGGGTGGCTCAGTTGGTTAAGCGACTGCCTTCGGCTCAGGTCATGACACCGGAGACCCGGGATCGAGCCCTACGTCGGGCTCCCTGCTCAGCGGGAAGCCTGCTTCTCCCTCTCTCACTCCCCCTGCCTGTGTTCCCTCTCTCGCTGTGTTTCTCACTGTCAAATAAATAAAATCTTAAAAAAAAAAAAAAAAAAATCTCACAGGTAAAATGAGAAAGTTGTGAACTCATTTACTAGTTGGTAGAAAGGCCAGAGTTCTTATCAAGGCAACTATTTCTGTGGCTATAAAGCCACCACCCGGATGCAGTCCTATAAAGAGGACATTCTGGGGAAATGGTAGTTAAGCAAGCTCCTCCGCACTCAGCGTGAACCCAGCCCAGCCCATGCTTCTACCCGACTCTGTCCTGGCCTGGTAACATGCCCTCTGCGACAGGGCCACACCCCTTATGTTCCTGGGGGACCACCAGTGCCTTGGGGGAGCACTGCATCTCACGTACTCAGGAAGTACTTACTGAGCAAAACAGCATATTCTTATTGGGACACTTGACAGTCTTATTTTTCTAACACAGCTCTTGGTAGTCATTGGGGAAAAGAAGACCCCAGAAGTTTCAATTCAGGGACACCTGGTGGCTCAGCTGGTTAAGTGTCTGCCTTCAGCTCAGGCTGTGATCCCAGGATCAAGTCCCGCATTGGGCTCCTTATTCAGCAGGAGCCTGCTTTTCCCTCTGCCTGCTGCTCCCCCTACTCACGCTTACTCTCTATTTCTCTCTCTCTCTGACAGATAAATAAATAAAATGTTAAAAAAAAAGCTTCAATTCAAGGATTTTCCAAATGCAGTATTTCAGCTATGGAGTGGCTGATTTAAAGAACTGGACTGTGAGAGGACTGTGTGCCAGCCAGTCTTTCTCTCTGTGAGGAAAAAGATACACCAAGAAAGAGAAAGACCCTTACGCAGCAAACTGACCATCCTTGGAGAGAAACGATTCTCTCTCAAGCTGGGGATGGAGACCTTAGCTGGTGAACGAGATCAAGAAACCACATAAAGGAAGGAAAACAGTCCCCAGATCTTAAGACCATTTTAGATGTGTCCGACTGCGCTGTGGCACGAGGAGTGCCAGTGCCATCTGCATCTGCTTGTCTCTCTAGAAGGCAGACGGGCACTCTCTCCTTACCCCATGTAGTCCAGGTCAGAGAAGATGAAAGTCTTGTTGATGTCAAAGCCGCAGGCAATGATGTCCTTAGCGTTCTCCACAGCATAGCCATAGGCCTGGTCCAGGGTCAGGTCTTTCCACAGGTACTTCTCATCATCCGTCATCTGGATGACCAAGGGCACGTTAAACACATCCTGCAGCCACCTACAAGACACATGGGAAGAAGGCTACCATCTCATTTCCCCGGTTAGCATCTGAAAACATGGTTCCTACTGGACATACTTTGTATGTCAAAACTTTCTTGTCTACACGATCACACAATCTTATGCTGTGAAGCCGGACTACTACATTTATTTAATGCGGAAGGCCTTGAGCTCAGCTTTGTGCTAGCTGCTTTATGCTATTTTGTAGGCTGGCCATTGTTTTAGGAGGTAGGTATTATCATTCTCCTCCTGCAGACATGGAAATAAAGGCTCAGGGAAGTGACTGCTATGGTAACAGGGACAGGAGGGGACACGAGGAAAAAGGCTCGCTGACACCAAAGCCAGGCTTGCTCCATCACGCCACGCTTTCTAACATGACACCAGGGACAGAGTCGACAGAAGTCACAATGGCACCAGCCTCCTCATACCTTGTTTAACAAACACAGACAAGGATTGTCCTGTCATTCTGACGTGGTTTTCTAAGTAACATTCCTAACTCACTAATAAATGGAAAAAAGGCATACGATTCAATACTTACTTTGTGAAAATAAATGGGATGAGGTGACCTACATGCATTGCTTCAGAAGAGGGGCCCCTGCCCGTGTACAAATAAAATGGCTTCTTATTTTCATAGGCATCAAGAATTTGGTTCATATCTCTAAAGGAAAAAGGAGAAAAGGAAATGGTGTGATTTTCGGAGAAACATTAAGGCGCTAATGCTCACTTGGAGAAGATAGAGAAAACACAACACAATGATTAGAGTTACCCTTGGTGTTCATATTAGAAAAATGACAGGAAACTTCCACTGACATGATTTGTTTCTCCTGTGATTGTTTTAAAATTATAAGAAATGCAGGTCTGGAATAAAAGTGGGATACTTCTGGGCAGCCAATGGAATCCCTTGGGAAACTTAAAATAGCAACGTCCACATACCATCTGCTTTACACCAAGCCGACACTACACAATTCTTGTCAGAACCCCCAGTCCGGAGACTCTGGAGACCCAGACTGGGGAGACTACAAAGTTCCATACAGTCCTGACTCACGCACAGGAGTGAGGAAGATCCCCTGGGAGTGCAGAGGGGAAGTCCCTAGCTGGAAATCTCACTTGGGCTTCCTCAGCCAGACTGGGACCAAGTGTCTTCAGCTGGAAGTCATTCTGGACTCACACAGCTCTCCCCACGACTGGGGTCCGCAAATGAATCACATGAAGGATTTTCCTTCCTCGTTGTGCAGCAGAATTACCTGGTCCTATTACATCTAGTTGGGTCCCACCTTCAGAGATTCCGATTCAGTGGGTCTGGGGTGATGTCTAGGAGTCTATATATATATATATATATATATATATATATATATATATATATATATATATATATAATTTTTTTAAAAGACTTTTATTTATTTATTTGACAGACAGAGATCACAAGTAGACAGAGAGAGAGGAGGAAGTGGGCTCCCTGCTGAGCAGAGAGCCTGATGTGGGCCTCGATCCCAGGACCCTGAGATCATGACCAGAGCTGAAGGCAGAGGCATTAACCCACTGAGCCACCCAGGCGCCCTACGAATCTGTACTTTTAAAAAGCTCCCTCAGTGATCACAATGTTCGCCAGGGTGTGAAACCACTACTCTAGGGTGTAAATGTTCTTTGTTTCTCAACAAAGTGTCCCAAAATAAAAGAGGACCTTTTCCAGCGGTCCAGGTAGGAGATCCCCCATGAGTATTCTAAAAAGTGACTCCTCCTCACACCCCAAAGCAAGGGTTAACAGCGCTCCTCTCCAGGCTCATGGGATTATGGGAATTGTTTGTGTTGAGTTTTCTTTTTTTAACTTCCAGGGATCAATCATACACTGCTTTTGAAGTAAGGAAAGACTTTAAAAAACTTAATTTTGGAAAAAAAGAACCCTTCTCTCGTTTTCACAGTTAACCAAATCTAACTTTTACGGGTTTATAGGAGAGAAAAACCCAAAAAGTGAAAATAACTCAAATGCCCAGCAACTGGTGAATGGATAAACAAAAATGGGGTGCATCTATTCAGCAGAACACTCTTCAGGTATAAAAGGGAGAGAAGTACAAACGCACACCACCACACGGCGGAACCTTGAAAACGTGATGGTTGCCAAGGGTGGTGGGTGGTGCGAGGAGGTGGGGGTTGAGAGAGTGACTGCTCCTGGGGACAGGGTTTCTTCTTGGGGTAGAGAGAATGTTCTGGAATTAGACAGTGGTGGGGATGGTTGCGTAACCTTATTAATATATTACAGACCACCTTAAAAATGTGAATTGTGTACTTTACAAACGTGAATTAAATCTCGACGAAGGTAAAAAGCTTTGACTATTCGATCCAGAAGGAGGGCTAAACAGGGTCTGCAGTTTTCTGCAGAATTTGAAGTGTTCTGGCAGGCTGCCCCGTTCTGTCCTGTGTGTGCTCGCCCGTACCCACACAGAGCAAGCAGAACAGAACAACCCGACCAGGGACCATGAGGTGGGCTAACCTGTGGGGGAGGTGAGGCAAGAATACTTTTGGAACTTGCCCATTTTCTGATTATTATCTGCACGGAATTTATAGTCTAGAGCAGGGATAGTCTCTTCCAGGTACACTCTGTTAGTTTCTCTTTTGATGACAGGGTTTAGGAGCGGGCCAGGACAATAGCAGGAAGGGGCACAGAACTTCAGGAAGCCACTGCTTATCGCGTGGGAAATGTTGAACTTGGACATATTAATATCTTTTGTCTTTATGACATTTTATGATTGAGAGCACATAATCTGGCATGAATCTCATCTGCTGTGTATGTGACCTCCACTTTGTGAAGGGAACAGTTCATAAATGAAATAAGGGCCTTAGGGTGAAGGGACAGGGCATAAACCCAGAGCCACTTATGGACAGAAGGTGGACTCCAGTCTTTAAACGGCTGGCCAGCACTGTCCCCATGGGAGTAGGCAGCTTAAGGGAAGAGCCTCCTAACCACGTCTGGAATTCAAAGGAGAGGAGGGCAGGAAGCCCCTGACCTGTGTGAGAAGAAGATGCCTCTGCGTAGAAAGCGGTGTGGTTTCTGGCCCGTGGCTCGCTCTATCCGGTTTACCAGCTCCTTATCAATTTTACTGCTTCCGAACCGAACTGGAAAAAAAAATTGGAACAAAGGAGGTAGGCCATCTTAGGTGGTGTGAGGTTTTGCGACTGGATATTACCAAAGGGAAAAAGCTAGTATATTGTGTACTATCTTGATGAACCCAGACTCTTTAGGCCTTCTGCTCCCAGTCCCTTCTCTCAACCCAAGATCAAATGTTAATAAGGACAGTTAAGATCACAACCAGCAAAACAGGAAACAAGTTACAGAATAAAACGCTATTCTGTCTGGGATTGGATTCTGACGGGAAACACATCTAGAATTCAGTCTGGCTAGCAACTTTTCACACTTCCCTTCTCCCAGCTGCCTGTTAACGTATAATCTGTTGACATGGACACTGTAATTTTAACATCCTTTAATTGTTGCACTGAATCATGTCTTCAAACGAATTTTCCCTCATCGATGGTCTATACTTAAATTATGGAAAATGACTTTCAACTTTGATAAAAACATGTCAGTAATGCTTCCTCACTGTTGATTACCAGGGATCTCAGAGTAAGAATTTCCCTGAGCATAAAGCCCTGCAAGGAGTGGCGTGCCAGTGGCTACCTGCCTCTGTGAGGAGTCATCCTTCTCAAGGTGATTTCCAGCTTTTCAGCTCTACAGTCAGCATCACTGGAAGAAGAGACTTAGGTAATCCATTCCTGACTTTAACCATTAAGTGAGAGGTGATTTAAATGACTGCAAAGATGTCATTCTAACTGACCTTTCCTCAAGTTCTAAATCACTCAAAAAGGGGGAAAAAGCTTCTACTATTTTGAACTAAGTTTTACATCGTTACTTTAGTTGAAAAGAATACTTTGGGAATGTACTGCATGACCAAAAGATTTTAGGATCTATTTTTTCTTGGCATGGAAGCTTGACTGGGTTTATAATTCAAAAAAAACAAAAAAACAAGATAAAACACCAACGGGATCAACTCAAGGGAATCACTTGTATAAGTTGGGGCTTCTCCCACAACATACCAATGAGCTTGTCATAGTCAATGCCCTTGGCACTGCTTGTCTGTACTGTCCACGGGTCCACAAAATCCTCCTCAGCCTCTGTGGCATCCAGGCCACCATCGCTCTCAGGTGCTGGGTTCCCTGGGGGGCAGTCTGCCTTGTAGTCCTCCCCGACAGCAGCTTTGTAGCTCATTTTCAATGATAGCAACATCTTCACTGCAGAATCGATTTCATCCTAGACAAAGGAGAAGAGGATGAAGGTTAAAAATACCACCAGAGCTAAGTTCTGCATAACATGACTACTGACTACTGTCACATGGCAGGCACCGTGCTAAATGCCCTCAACACGTGTTCCCTCTTTAGCCTGAGAACACCCCTACGAGGCAGGCACCACTGTCACTGTGCTGTTCCAGCTGAAAATTCCGAGACTCAGCGAAGGAGCTTGCCCATGGACACGACAGCAAGTTGTGGGCCCGAGCATGTTTTATTTTGTGCTGATCTAGTGCTATGGGTCACTACGACAAACGCCACGGGACAAATGGACATGGCACAGGCTGTTATTTATGACACAGCAAATGTGCTCAAGATTTCTCAAATGCCACTGAGGCCAAAGAATGTGTGTGACCATCTCCCTGGAGTGAGGGTAAGGAATTATACAATTGGACCTTGTTTTTACATTCTACACAGTTGAGATGAGTATTTGTGGAAGTTTCAATAACGCCACTGAGGACAGTACCAGTAACTCTAGACATCAGGGAAGCAGATAGAGGCAAGGAAAAACACAGGCTTTCAAGTCCTAAATTAAGGAGGGATGCAGTGAGAAATAGTTGTACTGCTGTATTTTGGAATCTTATCAAGCTGTCCAAAGTGTTTGCATACTGAGTGTTTAAAAATGAGCATAAGAAAAACAAATGTAAAAATATATCCTTGGGGGCGCCTGGGTGGCTCAGTGGGTTAAAGCCTCTGCCTTCAGCTCAGGTCATGATCTCAGGGTCCTGGGATCGAGGCCCACATCGGGCTCTCTGCTCAGCAGGGAGCCTGCTTCCTCCTCTGTCTCTGCCTGCCTCTCTGCCGGTGATCTCTGTCAAATGGATAAATAAAAAAAATCTTCAAAAAAAAAAAATATATCCTTGGGTACCCTGGAAATCTGGTAGAGACTTCCAGCTCCAGAAGCCCACACAAGCCACGCATGAAGGCTGGCCTCTGGAAGAGCAGGCCTAATTAAGCAGATCAGTCATGCTATGCCCCAAAGCTCTGCTCCTGTAATTGGCCTTGTTGGATTAGATCACAAACAAAGAATATACAGGTCAATTTGCTTGCCAAAGGAAGCACAAACATTCCCACTCAGAGTGTATACAACATGTTCTACGAAGCGGACTTCCTAAGTGGACTGACACATTACCAACCTCCATTTGGAGGGAGCTGCTGCATCAGGTACGGCCCCTGAGCCACAGAGAACTGTTGCTGTGGGCCACTTCTGCAGACACAGATTTGTGTTTCAAACTCTGAAACTACCAGGAATTTGTTAATCACGATGAATTAGAATTGTGGGCTCTGCAACTCTGTGGATATACTTCCTAGAAGAAACAGGGTATTTGTCCAGGTGCAATAGGTATATTTTACTCATCTCGTTTCTGCAATGCCTAAGCTCAGTGCAACAAAATAAATATTTAGCAAGCATGATTTATTGAATTATTTATGGGACGAATTACCCTGCTTTGAAGTACACTTTAGTCAATACGCTTTTATCACTGGCTATGTTGACTTTTTTTTTTAAATTTATTTAACAAAAAGAAACACAGCTAGAGAGGGAACACAAGCAGAGGGACTGAGAGAGGGAGAAGCAGGCGTTCCTCTGAGCATGACCTGAGCAGAAAGCAGTCGCCTAACCAACTGAGTCACTCAGGCTCAGTTGACATTTCATAGTCTATCTGGTCTAACTCTGCTTGCAACTAGGAAGCTCTCTGAAAGTCAAACACCCGTGTCCCTGCTCAAGAACTGTTTGTAGCCTAGAATGAGATTTAAATGGACAGGCAAGCTTGCCTTTCTATTTTCTTGTTCTTAATTTAACATGGACCAGAACACTGAAACAGGATTTAAAAGCTAATGTCCTGGAGGGAGGAAAAAACAAAAAAAGACTATGGACAACCTGATTCTATCTAAAGTTCCAACACAGGGAGAACTATCCATGGTGGAGGCCTAGGGTAGAGGGCAGAGGCAGTGACTGAAGGGGCCTGAGGCTGGCTTCCCAGCGCTGCTATCTTGTTTCCTGATCTGGACGCTGGTTACACAGGTATGGTCATTTTGTGGAAATTCAGTAAGCTGATCGCGAGCTCCATACCTTTCTGAATAAATGGTGCACTTCAATTTAAAAAGTTTACCTTGGGCGCCTGGGTGGCTCAGTTGGTTAAGCATCTGCCTTCGGCTCAGGTTATGATCCAAGGGTCCTGGAACTGAGTCCCACATTAGGCTCCCTGCTCAGTGGGGAGTCTGCTTCTCCCTCTACTCCTCCCTGCTCCCTCTATCTCCACCCATCCCGGCCACGTTTGCCCGATTTCAAATAAATCAAATCTTTAAAAAAGAAAAAAGTTTATGTAAACTGAAAGGACAAGAAAAAAGACTTTGCTCTCTGTCTTAACTTCCGTGATCCAGTGTCATTTCTTGAGTTCCACCCAAGTGCTCATGCCCTTGGCCACTGTCTCCCCCCAGAGCTATGCCCCCAGAAGACACCTTGCTTTTTAGTGAGCTGTTACTGAAGGCTGGGTATGTTATCCCTTAGTACATGGAGCAGAAAAGAATGTTGAGGACCACAGCCAAGACACATGGCAGAGACTGCTGGAAAAAGAGCCCACGGTGTCCTCACTGTATTGGTGTTCCCAAAGTGGCTCGAGTATTTTGCATAAAGTTAACTTCTAAAGTACCAGGTGCTTTTGTTATAACACATTCCAGGGTCAAATTTACTTCTGAATTTTCATCATTTAAGTCTGACTTCATTGTGCAACCTCTGATCTCTCTTCTTGAGTCAGCTCATTGTATAAGTCAAAGAACACGCTTGGAAGAGTAATTCTAACTGTGTTAAGTACTGCTTGTTTAATGAATATAACTGGATATAACTGGAGATCCCCAAGTACTGCTTGTTTAATGAATATAACTGGAGATCCCTAAGAATTGCTAACTAAAAACTTATTAAATGTTATTCAAACCTAATGTTACATTAATACAGATACCACTATCAAGTTTCCAAAAACGAATTTAAAGAACAAATGATTAACATCTGGGTTCTTTCTTTACTTCAGATTTTTTTAAAAGCAACTTAGTCTCATCAACTGAGTCCTACCTGGTGTGTAAACCTCTTCCTATGATTAACCAACTCCTTCTTTGGGTCATATATTTATGTACTATATGTTTCTTTTAATGTGTAATGGCTTACTTGGGGTCCAAAGAGTCAGAGTGAACTGTCAGGATGGGTGGGAGATGGTTGACCCCCATCTGGGGAGGGCCCAGGAGGGCTTCTGAAAAGGGTACTACAGGGGTTGGAAGTGACGGAAGAAGCTGAGTGACCTAACAGTGGAGATATCGAAGAATGAAAGGCAGAAGGCAGCGCTCATGTGCATTAAAGATGCAGACGGCATGGATCACACTTCTGAAACGTCCTGCAGTAATAGCAGAGACTCTTCAGAAAGGCAAAACTCCACGAGGACAAAGGCAACAGAAAGAGGATGCCGGCCACAAGATTCTGGAAGCTGTAGAGTTGTTGGACGACTGGCCACAGACTGAGCACAAAAAATATGAGGATGTCGTGGAAACGCTGGAAATACACTGCTAGGGAGTCCCGGGACTGGGGCATCTGTGGAAGTGAGGGTGAACGTGGGCTATGAATTAGGAGCACAGGTGGAAAGTCTGTTTAAGAAGCAGCTGCTTGGCTCTTCAATCCCCCCCCCCCCCCCCGCCCGGCAGAAGCCCTGTGCTGAGGAGGTCAAGTTACAAGTGTCTAGATTGCAGGGTGCTCTGTACAGCAGGGGTTGGGGCAACGGACCGGGAGCAGGGAGGGTCAAGGACGGCCACTTAGCCCAGCTCCTCTGTTCCGCGGAGAACATCAGGAAAATCATTATCAAGATCTCAGAGATAAAACGATACTTACTGTACCTAGGAAATGATAATGGGGTACAATGAGGAAAGAACATTCAGAAAGCAAATGAGCTCACAGAGATTAAAAATGACAGGATAAATGAAAAGGAACTAGAAGGTTAGAAGTTGAGGAAGGGAAACCTGGCTGGCTCAGTTGGTAGACCACTGAGCTCTTGGTCTCAGGGTTGTGAGCTTGAGCCCCATGTTGGGTGAGGAGTTTACTTAAAAATAAAAGCAACATAAGAGGTTGAGGAAAGAACAAGAAAACAAAATAGAAAGCACAAGTCAAAAAATAAAAGCAGAGGACCAGTTTCTGGGGGAAAAAAATCCATAAATAAGGAAACAGAAAAGAAATCGGGAACAACAGAATTTCTCAGAATAAGGCTCACAAGTTTCTAGTTAGAAAGGATACACTCATCTCAAGGAAATTCAGAACACTGGAACAAAGAGACCTCCTACGAATTTCCAGAGAAAAAAACAAGGGAACGGCATCTGGCTTCTCCATAGTGACCCAGGGAGCGAGGTGAAGGCAAATCAGTGCCTTGCAAATTCTGTGAGAAAATCACTTCCACCCTAGAATTCCATACCCACTCTTGCTTAGTAATCAAATAGTACATAAAGATACTTTCAGTCATGCAAGATTCCCCCAAATTATTTCTTTAGCACGAATTTTTTCAGAGACCATTGGAGAATTTGCTCTGTCAAGAGAGTAAATAGAGAAGACACAGGATCAGGAAACAGAGACCCAACAGGGAGATGAGAGAAGGGTCTAAGGTGGGCAGTGTGGACGATGAGAGGCAGTGGTCCGTCTGAGGCGGCAGAGTCCTGAGAGAGACCTTTTGGAGATGAGGTGCAGACTGGCTGATGTGAGTGCATCAGGAGGAGACTCACCCAACTGGAGGGGGCCTGGAGAGCTACTAAGAGTAGTACATAAAAACACGGAGGCGACAGGAAGACAAATATCAACTCCAGGGCAGGAAAGGAAAACACTCATACTTTACTAAATGGGTCAGCTGTCAGTAGCATTTACACAATCAGAAGAGCGTCAGTGTTGACACAGTGACATGCATGGGACATCAGAGGGATGGGAAGGGTTGAAAGAAGGGTTAACTCCTCATTTTCTACAGTTAAAGCCTCAAACTTGAATATTAACAAGGAGCAATACAAAAGTATGATTCTGAGAGAGAGAATCAACTGAAAGGACCGAAATGTTCACTTCTGGGAACACGCAGGGTGGATGACTGCTGGATTCCAGTGGCTTTTCTTTAGACCACATATATCAATAAAGGAGAAAATGAATTTAAAGTTATAGCCAAAACACCTCAGTTAGTGAGGGAACAGAGTCTTGGGAATAGTCTGTCCCAGGTAACATGACCCCAGACTTGGTCCAGAGGCACGTGTACAGAAGCCAACAAAATCACATACCTTCGATGCCTTTCCAGCTTTGAGGGACCTCACGAGTTCCCCCTGGGCAACGATGCTGTTGAACAGTTCCAGTGCGGAGGCATACCCTGGCTCACCGTTGGCCATGTCTGCCATTTCCGGGAACGAGGTTTACAGCTGTCTAGGAGGCTGGAAGATTTGCTCTGTGGTCCAGACAAAACTGTGGGAGAGAAGGGGGAGAAGAGAATGATTACTGAGGGACTGGAGCTGTTTTTACTTTTCCTGTGTCTACCTAGTTCTTCGTCTTTCCAAAAAGGTTGGAGAGGAGTTATAATAAAGGACATAGATAAAATAACATTAATAAAAGTATAAGCAGAAATCTGGGGCCATGAAAAGGGAAAAAAAGGACGAACAGATGCCAGTGATGAGGACTGAACGATCTTAGGACTGAGCAGGTGCGGGACCCCTCTGACTAAGACCAAGTGTGCCTCTCCCAGTGCCAAGCACTCAGGAAAGACTTGTGTTTGCACAGGAAGCAAGTACTAAAGGGCTTTAACAAACCTAAGTTCACCAGAGCTAAATACATTTGGCAAACTGCAATTTACTCTTTATCTTAATTGTACTGAGGATGAGTCCCACACCCTTGCAGCCATAGCCAACATAGTCACTGAGCAAATGGCTTCTTCTGGGGGCCAGCTGCTCTGCTCTCAGATTAAGCAAGGTCTGGGGTCGAGGACAAGGGCTTATCTAGGATGAGGGTAGGGCCTATCTGTTCTGGGATCCAAATGAGGAAAAGGAGGATATACAGCCTGTCCATTCTACACATTGTCTTACTCCACCGCAGCCCTCCAAAAAAGGCGTACCTGCAACTTTTATTAGTCCTAACTTTTGACCTTGAGGAAGGTGGGACACGGGGCAGGCCACCTGATGCTGCCTTGGAGCAGAGACTGGCCAAATCAGTTCCCTCTTGGGTCAGCCACTTCCCCCGAGTGTCAGCTTCCTCATCTAGAGAGTGGTATAATCAGGAATCTCTTCAGCTACCTCAAAGGCTGCTATGAGAAAAAATGAGGAAGAACTAGAAGGTACCACTCCGTAAACTGTAAAGCAAGATATAAGTGCATTATGAGTATTAGTTGTTAGGGCTCCAGGGCCTGGCCAAACCCCAGCTCCGTTTATAACTTGCTGCTTGGTCCTGAATGAGGAGAGGACAATGACAGTGGGCTGGACCAGGGAAGCCAAATGCCAGCTGCTCGACACCTGCTATTTTTCTGAACACCCTATACAGATCCATTCACTGAAGCCTCACAGCAATCCTGTGACAGAGATATGTTGTCTCCATTTCATAGCTAAGCAAACTGAGGCACAGAGGGGTTACAGAACATCCCCGAGATAACACAGAAGGGATGGGATACAAACTCAGGCAGCTAGAGCTTGCGCTCTCCAACACTACCCTACACATCATCTAACTGCAAGGAGTCTCAGCCTCTCAACCGTAAAGGGGGCCTGATGGTAACACTGCCTGCAGCACGGCTGAGCGGAGGCAGTGTGACGGCGTAGGAGAGGAACCTGGCCAGCACGGCGCTGGCCCCACAGCAGACGTTCAACACATGACTGCTTTGTGTCTTTAATCATTTAAATTTTTTTCTATTAACTCTATGAACCAAAACCCCAAACCTGACGTAGTTTTTTCTGGTTTTGTTTTAAGTTAAACACTGCCCCAACATGGGGCTTGAACTTATAACTTTGAGATCAAGAATCACACCCAGTACCAACTGAGCCAGCCAGGTGCCCCTGGGGTAATTTATTTTTATTATTTTGTTACATGTTTAAGAAGGATATAAATTTTAACTAGGCTAATCTTTATATAAATCAAATGATAACATAATACCGAAACCAAGATGAGACCGGTTGCTTTTCCCCTCCTGGCTGAGAATCACCTCGATTCCCAGAAAAGGGAAGTTGGGTGAAATAACTACTTCAGATAACAAAACTCAGTTTAGGCAGGCCTGCAAGAAGGAATGCGGAAGAAGCTCTGACTAGCACTGGGAAGGAAACACTCAGGCCCATATCAAATTACAATCAAAGGGATGAAAACTACTTCTAGCCACAAATGATCAAACACCCATCCAGTTCCTTTACACACAATCCCACATTTGTCCAATCTTCAAGGTTGGATGGCTTGGTATGTGCTCTTTGTTAGCAGATGAGAGGTGATGGTTTAGGAGAAGTCAGAAGAGCCCTGAGGTTTCACTGCTAGAGTAGTTAAGCCAGGATCTGATCCCAAAGCCCTCCTAAACCGTGTTCCCACAGCATTCCAGCTGTTGCCCTGCCTGGAATGTGATACTTTCCTCTCTAGGCCTGCGCACTGCAGGTTCTCTTACTAATTCAGACGTCAGCTCTTCTCTGCAGCTTTTCCTGGCTCCTGCAGCTCTGCAGCCAAGTTGATTGCTTGGTTGTCAGTGATCCCGAACATTCTGTTAGTAACTTGATGACAACACTCATGGGGCATTTAGTTATTCATGTCGTTTCCACCAGACAGTGAAAGCAAGCACTGGGTTTTACTTTTTGGTGTGCTTCTAATGCCTGGCACACAGCAGTTTATCAAAACACATTTATGGGATTAATCAATCTTGTAAGTCACCCAGTCCAATGCTCCCCTTGAAGTTCATATTCCCTCATGTTATCTTTGCAAGTGCTTGTTCGAGTTTAAGGTAGATTTCTCCCACATGGACTTGACACAGCCTCATATTTAGCATCTTGCCACTGTGCTGAACCTGCTGGGATTCGGGAAGGGCTAGGCTGACTGCATGGTGCCTTCTCCAGGTCTCACATCCCAAGACTAGTTTCTTTACCCACTGCTAATGTCTGCCTACCATCATCTCTTTGGAATTCCGTTGGATTTATCCCTGTCCTTCCAAAAGCATGGTATCTGGCATGGAAGGCAACGGATGAGAGCACTAAGGTTCTGAAGTCTGAGTAGGACCAAAAGCATTAGTTTTAAAAAATTTCTGAAGAAAGTACCAGGTAGAACAAGTGGGTGTACCCTGGACAGATAATCTCCCCTGCAGTGGAACAGGTAACTGTCGAGGATCAGCTAGACGAATGGGGCCTGCACCCAGGGTCCACTTATAGCAAAAAATGTTTTCCCATAGTGGAATTCCATTTGAGAAGCACACAGGAGCTAAATCTGATGAGAGCAGCAGATAAAGGTCTCCCAGCTCTCACGATCATGAGGCAAACACTGCATGATAGATCTCATGTGCGGTGTGCGCGAGGTAACCTCTTTAAAGACAGGAAAACAGGGGCGCCTGAGCGGCTCAGTCGCTAGCGTCTGCCTTCGGTTCAGGTCATGATCCCGGGGTCCTGGGATCAAGTCCTGTGCCAAGCTCCCTGCTCAGCAGAGGGAGGGCTGCTTCTCCTTCTCCCACTCCCCCTTGCTTGTGTTCCCTCGCTCCCTGTGTCTCTGTCAAATAAAAAAAATTATTTATCATGACCTAAGCTGAAGGCAGATGCCTAATGACTGAGCCACCCAGGTGCTCCAATAAAGAAAATCCTTTTTTATTAAAAAAATTTTTTTTGAAGATTTTATTTATTTATTTGACAGAGAAACACAGCTAGAGAGGGAAAACAAGCAGGGAAGACAGACGGAGAAGCAGGCTTCCTGCTGAGCAGGGATCCTGACACAGGGCTTGATCCCAGGACTCCAGGATCATGACCTGAGCTGAAGGCAGATGCTTAATGACTGAGCCACCCAGGTGCCCCTAAAATCTTTTTTTAAAAAAGGCAAGAAAACAGAATAGTCTCTTAGTTCACACGCCCATCTATTTACCATTTTGTGTGTCTGCTCTCCTTTTTCCTCACATCTAGCCAACATACTCCTTTACTTTTGTTAACTTTTAGAATGAAATTTAACTTCAGAGGTTTTTAACCCAGAGTTTAGCATGTCTGAAATGACATCAACAGTTTGCATACACACTGGAATGTGCATGGTTCTAAGCGGTTCTAAGCAGAATATCCAGGTTACTTTTCAAAGGGGTCTGAGATGCCAAAATTCTATGGACGACTGTCTTAGCGTTTACTGCATAAAGTGTAAATAAGAGTTTTGAATCTGTTAGGATGGTTGTTTTCTCTACTTAACAAATAGTAAAGTCTAAAACAAAGAAACAAAGTCATAATCTATGGAGTTACCTACGATCTCCTCGGAAAAAGTATTGGTTGTTAGAAAGAGCAAAACATCAGGGTCCACAGCAGATCCTAATGCACCTTTATTTATTATTTTTTCCTAACGCACCTTTAAAGAGAAAGCTAAAAGGCTCTTAAAAATTAATTCTCATTTCCTCTTTTTAAAAATTTTGAATCTTGTGCTCATTTCGAAAGGTTCCATTGTTCTGGAGGAGCATAACAGGCACTTGAAGAAACTGGATGGTTTTGGGACAAGGGATAGATAAAAGAATTATAGAACTGTTTAACAGAACATGACAATGACTCGGGCCATCCTGAAATCACCTCACGGATCAGAACACACTGACGTACAATTTGGGGAAAGGGGACACAAATATAGCCAATGCTAGAGTAGCCAGGAAGAGCATTGTTTCTGGATGCCTGGAATACCACTGAGAGGCGGGATAGGGATACCATCCTTCACGCCCAGGCCGCAGAGTGTGTGTGACAATGCCTTTGGACCGTCAAGATCCCAGAGGACAAGAAAATGACTTCTGTTGGGCAAGGAGTCCTCTAACACTTCAAACCTTGGGACAGGTTTTGTTTACCTATTCTTTGTTAAGCACTGAGAAGAAAGGTTACTTTCCCCTTCAAACAATGAAATACATGTTACCTTAAAAGGCAAAGAAGATGTGAATTTCTATGAAGTCAGGCATAAGATGCTCTTGCGTATGACGATGAGAAAACTAACATGTCAGGATGCCGAGTGTGTAAGGAGTGAAAACCCTGCGCGAGAGCCAAGAGGAACGCGCTGCAAGTCCAGCTGGAAGGCTCACAGGCAACTGCTCACCCAGTACCTCCACTCCCTGTGGAGGCCCTGAATCACCGGCGCGGCCGATCAACTGGAGTAAACACAATGCATGACACCTGATTCTAAGAGACGCAACCCCTCGCCCCCCAAACCAAGGTTTTCAGCGCTTAGGTAAAAGGCTCGTAAAAATACCAACGAGCCGTAGGTCTGGCGAAGAGGGCAATACATACCCAGGGTGTGCGAGGCACTGCAGAGGTGGCCACTGGTCACGCCGGGCAGCTGGGTGGCTGAGACTGCCCCGAGCAGCCAGAGGTCTTCTTTTATAGTTTTCCCCTGTTTCTTTCAGTTTCTTTTTTACAAAAAGGTCTTCTGTTTTTCCTGTTTACCCCACTCTTCAGCTATTTGCACGCAGGGATTTTCTATAAATTACTCAGTTTCTCAGAAACACTTAAGGCTCTCGACCAACCTCCTTGGGGCGACTGTCCAATCAGGGGTGGGCGGGGCGGGGGGCCGGGCGGAGACCAGGCCCTGGGCAGGCCGTTGCATCAGCCGCCGCGTACCCCAGACTGGCCTCCCGGTAACCTCTCCGCCCTCTTCCCGTTCCCCACCCTCCGCGTTAGTGTAACTGCGTCCGTGTAGCCGCGGGCAGGGCGACTGGGGACTCCCGCAGCCGAGCCGGCGCAGGGGTCCCACGACCTCGCTCTCAACGCCCGCGGGGGCACTGTCGCGCGTCAAGACCTTGGACAAGGGCCATTACCTCTCTGCTTCGTCCTCCGGCTCCTCATCTGTGAAATGGGCATAAAAAAGCCTCCTAACTTCACCGCGGAGGGGGCTGAGTGCGGTACTAGAGGCAAAGCCCCCAGCACGTGGTACACACTCGTTCAACGCGGGGGACTGTGGCCTTGCGGGAGGGCAAGAGGGACGCGACGCGGAAGGGTCGGTGCCGGCGGCGGGGGGCGACAGGCGGGGACGCGGGCGCTCGGAGGCAGGGGGCGACGGACGCCGCGGCAGCCTCCGCGCCCCTCGTGGTGCCACAAGCCCGCGGGCAGCGAACCGGGCTCTGAGGAGGATACTCCGCGCCCTCGCCTGCAGGCGGCGGCGGACAAGCCAGGTCACCCGGCGCCGCCCGGAACTCCCGTCCTCCCTCATCCCCTCACTTACCGGCCCAGCCGGGCCCTTCAGTGCCGCCGGCTCAGCCACGGGTCGCCTCCTGGGCGTCCGTGGAAACTCCGTCCGGCCGGAACAACTTCCGGCACGGCTTCCCCGTCATTGGCTGTTTGCTTGGGGGCGGGGTGGAGGCCGGGGATGATTGGTTGGAGGTCCCGGAACCAGCGGAACGCACCTGGACTGCGGAGCGCAGGTGGGACGGCCTCCGGCGGGACCGAGCGCTTCCGGTGCGAGTGGTGAGCAGCGGGCCCGTGGGCGGGAGAGGGCTGGGACCGGGCGGCGGCGGCGGCGGCGGCGGCCCGAGCGCTTCGCGCCCCTCAGGGCGGGCCTTTCGCCGTCCGTCGCGGGTCCTTCTTCGCCGCTGTCTTCCGGACGCGCACAGCTCCGGGCCCTCCCTACTTCCAGCTCTTGACAGCTCGGCTAACTTCTCTTCATCCTTCAAAACCCATCTCCGGGCGTCTCTTCTTTGTTGCCTTCCTCAGTCTGTGGCCTCCGCGCCGGATCCGTGTTTTGTGTTTAATCTCTGTACACACCAGACCCAACATGAGGCTTGGCACAGAGTGGGTCATCAGGACGTGTTTGATGAATGAGAACTTACTTTCTCTGTTCCCCCCCCCCCCCCGGCTGCATTTCCCAAATATTTCCAGACGCTGGGGATCAAACAGTGAACAAAACACGAAGGTCCTGCCCTCGTGGAGCTGACCTGCTGGTGATTGTGCCACTCCCCTCTTCTGCCGCTCACCTTCCACGGCGCCCTTAACCTCTTCCTCTTGGTTGGATCACCACCCCCATCATGAAGGATCTTCCTTTTTTCCGCATTTGCTTTAGAAACCTAAAAGGCAGCAAACACTTCCCCGGAAGTTTCTGTTTTCCCAGTGGCTCCAACTCTTCTCCATTTTGGCCAATTTTCCTTGAGTCACCTTGCCTCCTCTCTGGCCCCATCTGATCAGTTCTCTTGGTTCCTTCTCCAGGGTCCCGCCCTCCTCCCGAGCTTTGCTCCCATCTCACCTTTGTCTCAGGTCCCGGTGAAACTGCCACCCCAAGCCCACTGCCACCTCTGCTCTCCTCTGTTTTACTTTTCTCCATAGGACTGATTACGGCCTGACACCCTGTATTTCACTTGATTGTGGTCTTTCTCTTCCACTGCGTGGGAGCATGGTGACCACAGGCCATTGTTGACTGCGTGGCTGGCTGCAGTGTTCCTGGTGCCTGTGGTGGGGTTTGGTGAGTAGCCCGTCAGTGCTGGATAAAGCAACGAAAGGTACACAAAGCAGGTAGTATCAGAAGCCTTCTCATACACCCTCCTGCATTCATTCAGTCCTTGCTGCCTTGCCTTGTTAGGAAGTGGGCTAATGGGCTGCATCCCACTGTTCTCTGATGTTTTGCCTTAGACCTCTTTTTTTTTTTTTTTTTAAGGCTTTATTGATTTTAGAGAGAATGAGAGAAAGAGAGCTTGCATGAGAGTAGGGGAGGGACAGAGGGAGAGGATCTCAAGCAGACTCCATCCTGAGTGCAGAGCCTGACGTGGCACTTGATTTCACAACCCTGAGGTCAGGACCTGAGTTGAAACCAAGTCGGGTGCTCAACTGAGCCACCCAGGTGCCCCACCATAGACCTCTTTTTAAATTCTCGCCATCAGCCTCTTTTTTGAGTCAGCTGGTGCAGACAGCTAGGTCGGGGGGAACCTGGTGGGTTCCATATGACAGGAAGGAATGGCATACTGTGGGGTGTACAGGAGTTGAGACGGGTGAGATGTCTGAGCAGGACCAGGCTAAGTGTTTAGAGAACAGAAATGCCAAGTTGTTCACGGAACGCAGTCTGCTCACTTATAATTAATCCTTTATTTTTTTTAATTTTTACTTTATTTATTTATCTTTTTAAAAAAGATTTTATTTATTTGACAGAGAGAGAGATCACAAGTAGGCAGAGAGAGCACAGGAAGCAGGTTCCCTGCCAAGCAGAGAGCCCAATGCAGGCCTTGATCCCAGGACCCTGAGATCATGACCTGAGCTGAAGGCAGAGGCTTTAACCCACTGAACCACCCAGGCACCCTATAATTAGTCCTTTATATAAGTTCTATTTAGACGATGGCTTTGTGTATGGAAGATTAGACGATGGCTTTGTGTATGTCTAGATTAGGCTGCAGGGGAGGGGTGGTGGTGGGATTTTTGGAGGACGTAGATATTTGTTAAATGATGACGTAATGTGTTGGGCAGTGGAGCCTTTCAGGCAATGGGGGAAAGGTGTGGATGGGGTGAAGTGGTTGGATTCCAGGGGATACGAAACCCACTATCTGGGGAAAGAGGGTGATAGGCCGAGTGGAATTTCTGGTACTGATCTGACCCCACATGGGGGAGGAGGGGCTCTGTGGTACCCTAAGGTAGGGCACCTGGGACATCTCAGAACTTGGTGTGTGGCTGTTAGTGCTGCTCCACCACGCCCTCTGCTGTCCTGGATGTGCTGGGCATCCTTGTTTCTTGACTACTTCCTCCTAAAAACACAGAATTGCCTTTGTCCAGACTGAAGGACTTTTCCAGACACTAGCTGGCAGCAATTTATCGTGTATGATGGGTCAGAATTTCAGGAAAGATTTTTTTTTTAAAAGATTTTATTTATTTGACAGAGAGAAACACAGCGAGAGAGGGAACACAAGCTGAGAGAGGGAGAAGCAGGCTTCCCGCCTAGCAGGGAGCCTGATGTGGGGCTTGATCCAGGGACTCCGGGATCATGACCTGAGTCGAAGGCAGCTGCTTAATGACCAAACCACCCAGGCAACCCCCTCATCCCCCACAAGGTGACCTTCCAAGAGGCATCTTTAAAATCCTGAATCTTTCTGCTAAATCTAATCTCTGTTTAGTTAGGTCCTCTTCTTATGTTTTTCAGTAAAGTTTTAGTTTTCTTCCTGTATATTTTGCTAATTTTTTGTTTAAATTATTTGCAGATTTCCCATAGCCTTCATTTAAAAAAATTAAACTTGTAATTATGCCTTGTGTTTAGAGAAGCTGTCATTTTTTAAATATGTTTGTTCTTAGGTCTTTCCAGTTGTGGATTTGATAGGGGGCGTGTTTTCTTTATTTCTTTTTTTTTGTTTTAAAGATTTTATTTATTTATTTGACAGAGAGAGAGAGAGACCACAAGTAGGCAGAGAGGCAGGCAGAGAGAGGAGGAAGCAGGCTCCCCGCTGAGTGGAGAGCCCAATGCGGGCTTCAATCCCAGGACCCTGAGATCATGATCTAAGCCGAAGGCAGGGGCTTTAACCCACTGACCCACCCAGGCGCCCGCATGTTTTCTTTTAATTACATGTGGTGGTAAATATTCTTCCATGCATATTTTCTGACACTTAACTTTCTTTGGTCTCAGGTAATTTGTCCTCGAAGGACAGCAGGAAACTGTGTCTTCAATGGCTTCCTTGGTGGCTTATGATGACTCGGAGTCAGAGGCTGAGACCGAGCCCGAGGGAAGTTTTAATGCTGCTGGCTGGATGAAAGACACCTCTGATGTGCTCACACCTTCTGGGCAGGAGTTTGCATCCAAAGCCCCAAGTGTGATGGAGGGGGCAACACCGCCCACAAAGCATGGTTCTTGTGAAGACCCAGCTGGCCATCGTCTCCCACTGGTTCAGCTCTGGAGAAGTGACCCAGGATCCTGTCCCAGCCAGAGGTTACAGTGGCCCAGGACGGAGCCTGATGTCACTGTCCCCATAGATAAGCCTCCTCGACCTTCCCTGTGGACCAGCCACACTCCAGCTGTCCATGTGCCCCGGGCAGCTGCCCGCTTTAGGCAGGTGAAACTCTCCTGGGGGACTTACGACTCCCCCGAACCATCCTTTTGTGCCCCAACCAAATCTGAAACCCTGGGTAATAATGGTAGCTCTCTTCAGAGGAAAAAGTGTGAGGACTGTATCGTGCCCTACACCCCAAAAAGACTACGACAGTCACAGGCATTAAGCACAGACACTGGCAAGAGTAAAGATGTGGAGGCCCAGAGTCCGTCTGCAGGGCGTGCCCCGGCCCCTCTCTGTGTGGGCCCCAGAGTGTCTGAGTTTATTCAGCCATATTTGGACAGCCAGTATAAAGAAACCACAATTCCCAAGAAAGTGCTCTTCCACCTGAGAAGCCACAGGGGCCCCGTCAACAGCATTCAGTGGTGTCCAGTCTTTGCTAAGAGCCACATGCTTCTCTCAGCTTCCATGGATAAAACCTTCAAGGTAAGGCTTGAGTGATACTGCCTTTTCAGGGACTCTTAGAGGTAAACTGTTGAGGTGTTCTGTTTTTCACAACAGTGAGGTAGGGGTGGTGAACATCTGTGTGGGAATTCCTGTAATTTTCCCTGTTGCATTCAGGAGTGGGTTCTCTGTGGCCCATCCTGGAGTGTTGGTCCATTCTGTCCCCTGCCCGCTGATGCTGCCTTGCTTAGGCCATCAGAGGATGCTAGTCCTTATCTCCATGGGGCACTGAGGACACGCAGACACACTGTAGCCCTGGAGGATGAGGTGGCTGAGTGAGGGCAGTCAGAGGGATGGGAAGGCAGGTTCAGGACAAGTCCCGGGTCTCGGGATCTATGTGGTGTTAAGCCGGGCCAGCTGTGTTCTGGGCACTGTGTTGGAGGCCGGGGGAGCAGAGGTAGACAGAGCTGGTCCCTGGCTTTCAGGTCATGGGGTGTGGTTGGTGCCTGGACAAGTGGAGAGGCTATCACAGCCCTGGACTCAAGAGTGTGAGAACCAGACTCCTAGTCGGACCCAAGGGCTCCTTGAACCCACTGGGAGGGCCTGGGGAAGGCTTCCAGGAGGAGGGAAAGGTTCACTTGGTTGAAGGGGGTGAAATGGAGCAGAAGGGTGTTCTTGGCTATAAAAGTCTTGAGGGGCCTGGTGTGTGGGGTTGAGGAGCCCAAGGCTGCGGAAGTAGGCAGGGGCCAGACTGGGAATGGCTACGGATGCCGTGCCGAGGACTTGTGGTTTATACAGAAACTCTTTTGTCATTGTTGCTTATTTATTTTAAAAGCTACTGATGTCATGCAGACTTGCAGGAAGCCAGCCCCACAGACACAGGGATGTAGTGTGTCATGCCTCCTGTAACCTGTCTCCAGCCCGTCTGGACTATTCTCTGTCCCTTCTCCTCACTCTCCTCAGCAGCACCTAGCAACTCACCTATATGTGGTAGGTGCCAAGTAAATGTGAGCTGAGCCAAAGCTTCCTGGAAAGAAAATGGCTTTGGAGTCAAAGGAACGTGGCTTCAGATCCAGCTTTGCTGTGGAGCAGCTGGTCAGTTTGCCCCAGTCCGAGTCTGCTGTCTTACCCATAAAGGCCATAATCGTTCCTGTGTCACGTGGTGTGAGAAAAACACTTCAGAACCCCGGCACAGAGCTAGGTACCCCACAGGAGCTCAGGAAATGCCAGCTTTCTCCATCTCTTTTCCTTACAGTTCTGGAACCGTCCTGCCCAGGACATCGTATTTGCAAGTTATGTTTTGAGCTTTTCTCCTAGGAGCCATTTTCCGAAATGAGGAAAGGAAGCCCAAGTACAGTGAAGGCTTTGAAATGAGCTAAACTGATGGGTGTCTTTTTTCTTTTAAAGGATTTTATTTATTTATTTGACAGAGAGATCACAAGTAGGCAGAGAGGCAGGCAGAGAGAGAGGAGGAAGCAGGCTCCCCGCTGAGCAGAGAGCCCGATGCGGGCCTCGATCCCAGGACTCTGAGATCATGACCTGAGCTGAAGGCAGAGGTTTAACCCACTGAGCCACCCAGGCGCCCTGATGGGTGTCATTTTTTTTTTTTTTTAAAGATTTCATTCATTTGTCAGAGAGAGAGAGATCACAAATAGGTAGAAAGGCAGGCAGAGAAAGAGGCTGGAAGCAGGCTCCCCGCTGAGCAGAGAGTCCGATGTGGCGCTCTATCCCCGGACCCTGAGATCATGACCTGAGCTGAAGGCAGAGGCTTAACCCTCTGAGCCATCCAGGCGCCCCGATGGGTGTCATTTTTAAGCAGCCAGTTTGAGTCCTGAATCAACTAGTCTGTGTTCTCTTCTGGCAAGGTTAATAGAGTTGTGCAGGGACAGTGCCATGTCCCGCCTTTAGTCTGGAGCCTGGGGATCTTAACATGCTGGGCTCCGTGGGGGGTGGGGGAGGCGGCGGCTCAGGTCTGCTCAGGAGGCCCTGGTGTCCCTGGTGTGCACGGTAAAATGCTTGGTTCAGTCCCACAGTGCTGGGGCTTCTTGGTGCTCCTTCCCGAGTCGGTGCCATGGAGGGCCGAGTGGGGACTTAGCGCTTTGGTCAGAAGCATGTTTGGAGGGTTTCTGATGGGCCCATGGGGGGCCTGTGTAGTGCCAGGCCGTGTCTGGCTGGGCCCGGATGTGGGCTGGAGTTAGAGTGATCTGGGCCTTGGGGTCTGGCTCCGTCCCCAACAGCTTTGTGACCCTGGGCAAGAGACTTAACCTCTCAGATAATGTTTCCTCCCCGATAAAACAAAATTAAGAGATTTATGATTGGCACTTCTGAGGTGGGACAAACGCCCAGGAGTGTGTGTCTGAAGCACCCAGCGTAAGGCCAGGCACATGTTTTTGTGGAGGTAGTGTGGTTACAGGTGGGTCACCGGAGGAGCACGGGAGGTCACTTTGTAGGACCCTGCAGGGAGGGGGCCGTCAGGCAGGTGTTGGCAGCACAGGCTGGAGGAGGAGGCAGCCTTGCCGGGAGGTGTGGAAGGACAGGCTGGGTTGCTGTGGGCAGAGACGGGTGGAGGGACGTAGGGCAGCAGGTGTGCCCCAGTGAATACCTGCCACCTGCCTGCCCATCTGCGGGGTCTTGTCTCCTTGATGGCGAGGGCCGGGCTTGGAGCCCTGTGAGGGGTGCTTGCTCTCTGGCCCTGCTTGGATCACTTGCCCGCCAAGTTTTTTTCCTAAGCAGAAGCATCCCTGATGTAGTATAGTTTTTAAACAGAGCCCGTATGAGCGAAGCCATTGACTTGGGTGTTGTGTGTGTTTGTGCAGTAAATGAGCGTGCTAGGTGCTATGCTTTGGGGATGCATGGAGGTCCTCATGGCGGGGACCCTGGATCAGCCAACTAGCTGTGATGCCTTGTGACCAGAAGGGGGCGCAGTTGGCCCAGCTTCGGAAGCTGCTCAAGCGCTAAGGTGGAGGGACTGCGTAGAAAAGCCTTGCTTGGGGTGATTCACTGAGACCTGGGTTCTGGGCTGTTTGCTGTTGACCAGCCTTCACTGGGGCCAGGCGCAGTTGCTGTGCCCGCCCTTCCCGAGGAGGTGGTGTGTGTGCTGCAGGTGATGTGGGCACCGGCCTCTTGCTGGGCCTGGCAGCCTCCAGGGAGCTCTGTCCACTGCACTCTCCATCCCTCATGGCTGCAGGGGTGGCATTGGAGGTGGTCCAGGGACAGGGCGTGCCTGCCTTCATGGCTGCTGGGGTCAGTGTCTCTTGACCTCCTTCTTCCTGTGGGGTCCTGAAAAAGCAGGGCTTTAATAAGTCAGACATACAAATGGTTGGACAGGGTCCTCACTGCTTTAAGATACTTGACATTTGGGACGCCCGGGTGGCTCAGTCAGTGAAGTGTCTGCCTTCAGCTCGGGTCATGATCCCAGGGTCCTGGGGTCAAATCCTGCATCGAGCTCCCTGCTCAGTGGGAGACCTGCTTCTCCCTCTGCCTGCCACTCCCCCTGCTTGTGGGTGCGCACGCTCTCTCTCTGACAAATAAAATAAATCTTTAAGATATTTGACAGTTTTCAGTGACAGAATTACTTGGCAAATGGGATTTTGAGCACCTTTTCGGTGTGAAGAATGTGTGACAGGGGCTGGAGGAGCTGGAATGGGAAAACCAATTGGGGACTAGTTGAGGGCAGGGCTCCGAACCGGGGAGGGAAGTCCTGGCTGAGGCCTCGGTTTTGCTGGGGCCTCATCTTCATGTGTAGCCTGGTGTGCAGCTGGCAGCTCCAGGCAGGATGGTGTTCCTCCCTTTCCCTGGGGTTGGGGTGTGTGTGTGTGTGTGTGGCACCGCAGATCTTCGGGGCCTACGAAGTGGAGAGGGGAGTGGGAGGCATGTGGATGCTGTCTGGAGTGAGTATGGGGCTGTGGGTGCTGGGAGGAGCCCTGGCTCCTTGTAGCCCAGTCCTGGGTGGAGAGCAGATGGTACAGTGGGGAAAGAGCTAGAAAAGGTGAGTATGACAGGATGCCCCCCTAACTCTCTGCTCCCTTCCTAGGGTGCCTTTCCCCTTGACTTTTGGTTACAGTCTGTCAGAGTACCTTCTTGAGCCCCATTGCATCAGGAAGGAGGGAAGAGCCTAGGGGCTGGGGTCACAGCAAGTAGTTTGAGTCCTTCCTCTGCGGAGGACTGGCTGTGTGACCTCAGGCAAGTTACTTCTCTGAAGCTCAGCCAGTGTGTGTATGGTGGAGATGACTGTGCCTGCCTTGCTGGGTTTTTGTGGAGAAGGAACAATGTTAGATGTGAACTCTCTGGTGCGATGCCTGGCACATAGTAGGCACCTGCTGTGTGCTTACTGTTTTGCTCTCCCCAGGAGTCTTCTCCCTGCCTTACCACGAAGTGCTGTCTCATTTTGCCTGTGTCTGTGACACCTTGTAGTATTTGAGCCTCTTGAGCATGGAAACTGTGCCAGACCCATTTGTATATTTTTCATAGCACCTGGCACAAAGTTTTGTACCTGCTAAGTGATTAGTAAAGATTAAAAAATTTTTTTGGATTTTATTTCCAGCCTTTGGGAAAGGATTGTCTCTTAAGTGCATAGATTTTATTTGTCACTAGGGGGCACTGTAAGATTTAATATAAGCTCACGCAAGCTTCTAGAATGTGAAAGAATCCTTGATTCAAGGTAACATTTACTGAAATATGATTTCTTTTCTGATCAAGAGAAAAACAGCACAATCCATCTGATTAATCTAAAGAGTGTGAAGTGCCAGTTCCTTCATCTCCTTAAAATGTAGCTTTGGAATTCATAAATTTCAATTGGGCACATTACAGTGGAAAGATACTTATTTTAATATGTTCTAAATGTTCTGTGAGCTGTAAAATATGCTTATATTAGTTTTGAAAAATTTACAGCTGGAGAAATTAAGTAAAATAAAACAATGACTCATAACTCTGCACCTATGCTCTGTGTTCTTTCCTGATGATCCCTTCCTGCCTCTGTCTCCAGCACACATCTGTTTCTCACAGTTGTAATGCCAGCACGGATACTCTTTTATCTACTCTTTTCATTTCCCTGTGCCCTCATTTGGCTCAACACGTTTGAATACCCACTGTACATAAAGGTAGAATTCAGACTTTGAAGCCCTTGGGAAAAGTAGAGACGTGGCCTGCTTCAACCAAATGCAGGCAGCCCTCACCACCGGCCCCATGTGCAGAGCCCTCTGCTAGGCACCAGACACGTTCTCACAGGTGTCTGACGTGTTTCCTGCTTCCAGGGACCACTGTCCATGCATCAGAACTCAGAATTCTGAAACACGGGGATTTTAAATAAAATGTATGAATTAGGTGTTGCTCATTTGTTTTAGAAAATTGTTTGCTTTAGGAATTGTTTCAATAATAGGCTTCCCTATGATACCTAAAAAAAAACAACCCTTTTTATTTCTGATCATGAGCGTGATAAAAGCTTATTGTGAAAAACTCTGAAGATGCAGAGAATATGAAGAACGAAGGAGAAAACAGAAATCGTTGATAACCCTAATCCTGAGTCAGTGCCTCACTAACACTGCGGGCCTTTCTTGGTTTGGATCCCCCCCATCCCTGTGTGTTCACAGAGCTGGGCTCACTGCAGAGTGTATGTAGTTTTCACCCAGCTCCCTCCATCCGCCATCTTTTGTGCTGTTTGTAAGGGGCATTTTTCTACCTTATTAGTAACTTTCCCCAAATGTATTTTTATGATATCTCAAACTCAAGACTTTGCTTTGTCATTTCTGTTGTTCCTTTCCTATCATTACCTGCTTTTGTGTTTGAAATGCCCAGTACTTCAGTGCACATGGCTAGACGTAATGCTTTTCTGCTGCCTTAAGTGTGGGTAAGATGGGCTTTGTTTTATACCTAGGCTTGAGCTAAAGGCTTTGTGTCTGGTAAGTGGAACCTGAATAGATTGGCAAAGCCTCGGTGCTGCTGTTACATGAGACCCTTGGGTTCCTATTTCGTATCTGCTGCTTGGTAGCTGTGTGACTTTGGGAAAATCACTTTGCCTCACTGATTCCCTGGTTTTCTCATTGGTAAAATGGGTCTAATGGTTGCCTGTGAGAGTTGTTGCTATGTAGGAGAAATGAGAAGGTACAGCGTAGTGCGTAGCCTATGGGAGGGGCTGAAAAACGTGTTCCTGATTCCCCTGTTCTTTTATTGATTAGACATTTGGAGAGAAGATGAGTCACCCAGAACCCTCCAACTTAATATAACTTGTTTTTGTGAATCTTTTAATAATCCGTCTATAGGTACATGTTTTTCCAAGTGTTCAGTGTCAGTACTCCTGAATAGATACTTCTTAAAATTTAGGAAGTTTTTGGGTTTCATTGTACCAAGCTGTTTACCTGCTGCCTTTTCATGAATGTCACATTTATTTAGAGGGCAGGTACTGGAGGGCTGGGTCTGTGTCTCTAAACTGATCACGCTTAAAATGGGAAAGAAGAAAATGAATTGGAGAGCATTCAGCCATCTCTCAGTGCATTTTGGGTATGGGTCTCTGGCAGCTTGGGGAGGAGTGATTTCATACCTGAAGAGGCCCAGGAGAGTGAGTCTGGAGGCAGGGAAGAGGCACCCACCTGGGGTGGCACCAGGTTCATTTGGGTCTCAGGCTCCCTTCCCATGTGCATGTGAAGGAAAGAATTTTGTTCCGGAGGCTAAAGACCCAGATTGGGGGTCTCATTGCGCCGTTTGCCAGATCTACAGCCTCCGACAGTGAGTGCCATTCAGAGGCTGGAGAGGGTTTACAATCCCCACCTGTGAGAAAAGGGCTGGTCTTCTTCCCACTTTCTAGACAAGGAAGCTGAGGCACAGAGAGGTTAAGGGATTTGTCCATGGTCACACAGCTGGTAAACTAGAGAAGCAAGATGGGAAACTATCACCACAGAGCAAACGGAGCTAAAAGACTCATTCTGCTCTTCTGCCTCTGAGGATATAGGATGGAAAAGCATATCCCCTCTCCCAAGTGGTGCCCAGGCTCTCTCCCAGCCTCAAAGTCTTGTGGTTGCGTTAAGGGACATAAGGAGAAGAGATGATTTCTGTAGTGGTTTGGATTTGCATTTTTATGTATTACAGGATCCCGTTGATTTATCTTTGTTAGCATATCTGATTATATTAGGGTATCTTAGATGTGCTTTGTTGAAAGTAATATATCTCAGATTCAAAGACAAGGAATTTATGGATTCAAGTGCCAGAGTGAAGGTTTATTTCAGTTTTGAAAGAATTATTCTTGATGGATTTCACAGAATGAGATTGAGAAATGATTTGATGTCTAGAGTGAGGAGTCGTGGAGCATTATGCAGATGATCGGCAATTTATTCCAAGCACGAGGCAAATCTATTGGAAATGAGAGCCGCACAGCTGGGGAGGAGGGTTGGGTTGTGGTGGTGGGCGTTGGGTATTTGGGGAGTGAATGATTAACAGTGCACTGCGGGTAATTAGGTGAAGGCCTGGAGAGATTGGGTGCTGTGTGTGCATGTATGCATAGATCGTCTGGGGCCATAAAGCCCAGAGACGGGAAGACACTTGCCTGAGGGCACACAGTGAACTCAGATGGTGATGTGGAGCTGGGATTTTCTGTAGGAAGTATAGATGCTTCCCTCTCTGAACACTGGTTGCTCCTCTCCCTTCCCACCTTTTGTGTATTTTTTTTTTTTTAAGATTTTATTTATTTGACAGAGAGAAACACAGCCAGAGAGGGAACACAAGCAGGGGGAGTGAGAGAGGGAGAAGCAGGCTTCCCGCGGAGCAGAGCAGGGAGCCTGATGTGGGACTCGATCCCGGGTCTCCGGGATCATGACCTGAGCCAAAGGCAGTCGCTTAACCAACTGAGCCACCCAGGCGCCCCTCCTTTTGTGTATTTTGTTTCAGGGAAAGTTCACAGTCATCTCAGTTGTCCGAGGGGTGGGAGCGAGGGCTTCAGGGTTGCTGAGCTTCTGGGAACTGCTGTGAGATCCTGAGCTGGAACCTTCTCTTCGTGGGAAGTGGTGGCTTTTTTTTTTTTTTTTTTTTGACACTCCTCTCCCCCATATGAAAGCTGCAACGTTTCTGAGGCCAACAAATGAGACATTTCCCACTTGCCGTTTGCTTGCCAGAAGGGCCTTGTAAGCTTTCGCCTTGCAGAAAAAACCTTCAAGGAGGAATAAGAAAAGGGAAGTGTGGCAGAACCCAAGCTGTGTTTTCTGCTTTTTGAAAACTTCATTCCGTTGAACTTTAGGGCAGGGCCGTGTGCTCTCCAGAAGTTGATGGGGAGAAAACAGTGCTCTGTGAAGGTGCAGACTCTGTCCTCAGGGAACCAGCCTCATCTAGGCTCATCCTGTGTCATTAAGGGAAGAATAGAGCAATTTGGGAAAATGCTTTTAATGTAATTGAAAAATGCAGATTGCACAATTGGCACGGTTAGGAGTTGAGACAGTCTAGTAAATTAATTTCTTGCTGCTTTTAAAACTTGGACCCAGAAGATTCTTAAAGGTGCCCATTTACTGCCCAGTGATGGCTTTGTCCTCCTCCTTTAAAAAAAATAAGTTGTTTTAGATTTAACTTACTTTTATCATAAAACTGGTAAAATTTTGTTGGGGAAAAAACACACAAAAAAAGGTAGAAATTAAAAATAAAACCATGGATCTCCACTCAGGCATAACAACTGAATATTTTGTAAGCAGATTTTCCTTTCCCCTTTTTTTCTCATGAGCATCACTGGTTTTAATTGTGCTGTAGGTACTTTGAAGCAGCATTTAAAAATTGAGTCGTGGTTATCTTCCCCCCAAATTTTTGCCCCTTAAAAGAAGAGGTAGGTAAGTCAGTCCAACTTTGTCACCTTTTCTTACAGCTTCTGCTGTCTCTCCTCAGGCTTCTCCCCCAGGTGCAGACCCCTGAGTGAGGGGAGTAGGGCAGGGCTCAGGGGTGAGGGCATCGGTGGATGGTCAGAAGTGCATGTAAGGGAGATGAGTGGTGTCAGTTTACCTCGCTCCGTGAATTCCCACACCTCAGTCCCCTCACAAAGCAGTGTGAACCCAGGCTGAAATGCAGGAGGACCAGATGGCCATAGAATCCTGGAGCTGTTTCTAGGCTGGCCTTCTGGTCTTCCCTCACTAGGGGTGAGGCATCGGGCACCATGTCCCCTCCTGTGAAGTAGGGGCCACACGGTGATGGGCAATAGCCCTGGGGAGGGTCCCTGCAAGGGCTTTGATTTGGGGATTCAGATTAGCTCATTGGTCTGGGTGTCCCTGGATTGGAGCTTCTAATTTTCTTTTCTTTCTAGTTCTCTCTTTGCCTTGTTTTGTTTTTCTGGGAAATCTCCACCTTATCTTTCAATACTTTTTTTTTTTTTTTTTTTTTTTTTTTTTTTTTTTTTTTGTATTTCTGCTGCCGCATACTTAAACTTTTTTTAAAAAAAACTGAGTGTAACTTATATTTAGAAAAGTGTTCTATTCTGATCTATCATATTTTTACATTCCAAGAGCTGTTTCTTGTTTTCTGAATGTTCCTTTTTTTAAAGAATATGTCATTTTTTTTATTGCATATTTACAAGGTCTTTTCTTAGCTCTTGGAGTTCTTTGAAAGTTTTCCCGTGTTTTGGAAAATGTTCCTGCCTGTTGTCACCTCCTTTTACCCTTTTATTTTGGTGTCTGTGTTTCATGTGAGGGGACAGGAACTGTACTGCTCATTCCCATTCAGGGAGGAGGCTGGTGAAAGCCGATGTAACCAGGGGCTGCGTGTGTGTGTGTGTGTGAGAGTGTGTGTGTGAGGATGGGGCCTGTCCACAGGGAGGTTGCTGCAGGGTGCTGAGGCGGCCAGCTGGCACCTGGGTCAGGACCCTTCCCACCATGTGAACCTCCCCAGGTGTTTTGGGTAGCCTGGTCAGTTTCCCAGACAGGACTCTTCATGCCCTGGCTGCCTGCTTTCAGGCATCTGAGCTGGGGAGAGGGCTGGGGTCTCCATGTGGGGCGTGCAGACGTCACTGTTTCTTTCTTTTTTTTTTTTTTAAAGATTTTATTTATTTGACAGAGAGAAACACAGCCAGAGAGGGAACACAAGCAGGGGGAGTGAGAGAGGGAGAAGCAGGCTTCCCGCAGAGCAGGGAGCCCGATGTGGGACTCGATCCCGGGTCTCCGGGATCATGCCCTGAGCCGAAGGCAGTTGCTTAACCAACTGAGCCACCCAGGCGTCCCATGAAGTCACTGTTTCTGACGCATCCTCCAGCTGCTAACTTTTCCTTTGAGCGTACAGATCTACTCTGTTCTTTTCAGTGCCTGCTTTGGCCTTCCGTTTATGACACATGCCATAGTTAGGTCTAAATGTGACCATGTCTTCTTCCCCTAGATAGGGGTGGAATTATTAACTTTTTTTTAAACATTTGCTAATTGAGTGGTGTCTTCTTTGAGAACCAAATGAATTCAGTTGCGGGCAGCTCCTTTAGAACCAGGTCGGCGGCTCGTTAATACTCAGTAAGTGTTTGTGGGTCTTGTCCATCAGTCTCCTGCCATCTTAGCATTTCTCTTATGCAGCAGTTTACATACTAACAGTATTGACCTGTCATCATATCCCTTGTTTGACTTTGAGTTTTGGCGTTTTGTTATATTATTATTTTTTACAGGGAAAACCCGACATTTTTTGGGGTCAAGTATATAGACCTTTTCCTTTGTAATTGTTCTGTGGTCTTAGAGCATGGCATGTCCTCCGCCATCTCAAGATTTGATGAATAGTCACCTATATTTGACCTTCATCTAGCAGTGATTAGCTTGAGCCAGTTTCAATTCTCATCATCTCGTACAGGCTTTCCGTGGGTCCGGGGCTGGCTGTGCCCGCCGTGATGAATGTACGCTCGGTGCCAGGGATCGATTGGGATATTAAGGAGCAGCCCTGCTTCGTGACGCTCCCCCACACTGATGCTGGCTACTAATGATTTAAAATGACCTTCTTCCCATCCAGCTTATTCCGCAGGGCATGGGTGCGCCACGGCTGCCCGAGCCTTTCCTCAAAAATGAAATGTTTTTGACCATAAAAGAAATACATGTATGCTATGGAAAAAACAGGAAGGTATAAAGAAAAAGCTTGCCCATTATGTCTGCACCCAGAGGCAATGACTGTAGACTTTTGGTATATTTCCATCCAGTCTTTGAAAATAAAAGGCAACATAGTCGAGTTCCAACTATCCATGTAATTTTAAACCCATCCTTGCCCCCCTCCCCCCCCGTGTACTGCAGCAGTGGGGTTTTGATGCCACGACTCATTGTGATGGTTTTCAGTGTGGTCTGTGAGCTCTCGGGGTCCTTGAGACCCTTTCATGGGGTCTGGGGGGTGAAAATTGTTTTCATAATAGTAGCTAGAAGTTATTTGCCTTTTCTACTCTCCTTGTCTCATGAGCATACGTGGAGTTTTCCAGAGGCAACAGGACATGTGCTGTTACAATGGGTTAAGTACAGAGGCAGCTCTGTGAGCCCAGCTGTCTCTATTAAGCCAGCCGGGATGGAGCTGGCAAAGATGTAAACAGTGCCTTCTTGCTGATTTTTTTGTCTTGGAAAATATAATTATTTTCCTAAGAGATGTTTTTTATGTTGACATGTAATGGGTTTATTATTGATACTTTTATGTAAATTAATATTTTGAAGTGTTCTCAATTTTAATTTCAAATATGCTAAAATGTGGATTGATAATCACCCACATTAAGCAGCAGCTTTTTGGAGCCCTTAGTAACTTCAGAGAGTGTAAAAGGGTCCCACCAAAAGGTCTGGGTAGCACGGTTTGATTTATATCTGTAATTTCATTTTAGTGGGATGTACGTGTGGGCAGTAACGGTACCATCCTGCAGCTCCGGTGGAGGTGCGTAGATTCAGCCCTGGCTGCGTCACTGCCTCTTCCTGCTTCGTTAGATTTCCAAACGGCGTGACTAAAACATGATCCCGGAGGGGCCCAGCCTCCCTTGGCCTTCTCCCTGCCCCCTCTCCCTGCCCTCCCTTCTGCCTGTTGTGAAGGTGATTTAAAACATTACAAAATGATGGGGAAAAAACCCCCGATTCCAGCATGCACCTCAATTATGATTATCATTTTAACACCCTCCCATCAGTTTCTGGTCCATATGGGCTTGTGTTTTTCATAGAGTGCGCATACAGTTTTGCAGCCTGCGTCTCCCACTTAACATTCTCTCCCAGCCTCTCCTGCCGCAGCGCCACCAGCCGCCTCTGCGTCTTTGGAGGGCCGTCAATTTGTGCTGGTTCCATGATGCTCTATCGAGTTGATTAACTGTAATTTACTTAGCTGTCCTTGGACACTTATGTGGTTTCTAATTTTTGCTATTATAGATAATGCTGAAGTGGTTATCTTCATGCATGAAATCCTTTTCTGTTGGATTATTTCTTTCAGATTGATTCCCAGAAGTGGGACTGCTGGGTCAAAGGCTTGTACATTTTCATGGGTCCAGATACGTCTCCTGTCAGATTGCTTTCCAAAAGGATTATACCAATTTGCACTGCCACTGCAAAGCCTGTGTAATAACCAACTATTTTGCTTAACTATCATGCCTAGAATTTTCCCTCGGAGCCCCGAGGGGGCAAAGGCCCTTCTCTAAGTGAACGTGATCTATAATTATTTAGACTAACACCAAAATTGCTTTCAGAACATTTTTAACCTGCTGAGTTTAGAATTCTAATTCGCATACAAGCCAGCATTAGCAGTATCACAAGGAACAATTTCTCTCCCTGTTCACAGTGTGTTTACATAGCCTGACAACTGCAGGGAAAACTGAAGAGCTTTTATAAACACAAGTGGTCTCTTTCTGAACTAGTTGAAGCATTATTTTGAAAGGTACAGAAACACAAATTAAGACACAATTTTCATTGTATCCTTTGGTTAGAAAAGTTGTTTGTTTTCGTCCAGATCTCTTTCCATGTTCTTTGCTCTCATACAAGCATGTTCTGAAATATCCTGGCTCCTTAGAGTCTTGCCATGATGCCCTTAGCCCAGTGACAGGGACATGAGGGGGAGCATGGCAGCTGTCCTCAGGTGCTGGTGGGGCTGTGGTGGGAAGGGAAATGGGCTGTACTTGCGTTCACTCCCAGGGCAAAAGCAGGATTACTGGTGGAAACATGGGGGAAGACATTGACATTCTGTGAGGAAGAACTTTCCAGCACTCAAGACTGGTCGCCTTGGGGAGTATCCATCTCTTAGAAAGGTGTGAGGATGGAAAGGTTCAGTGCAGGTTGGAGCTCATGTCGCCATGGGCTGGGAAGTAGGTGCAGGCGGGATCAAGGACTCTAAGGCCCCTTCTGGAATGCTGTGTGCCTGTGGCTGGGCCCCTGGCGGCTGTATGCTGCCCTGCAGAGAGCCCCAAACCCAGCCCTGAGTACAGGGTCCGGAGCCTGACACAGTACGGAACAGAATGTGAGCCTGCACATGAGGCAGCCACCTCCCCACCCTGATTTTATGGCGCGTCCACACACTCATCTGTGCAAGAATTATCTCACAGGGCTGTAAGGATCAGACAAGGTTAGATGTGTGAAACCACTCTGTAAACTATAAAGCCCTTACAAATGGAAGGTATTATCAAGAACTTCAAGCCGGAGTTTATTCTGTCATTGCTTGCAAAGCCAGGTTCTTTTTTTTTTTTAAAGATTTTATTTTTTTGACAGAGAGAAACATAGCCAGAGAGGGAACACAAGCATGGGGAGTGAGAGAGGGAGAAGCAGGCTTCCCGCCGAGCAGGCAACCCGATGCGGGGCTCGATCCCGGGTCTCCGGGATCATGACCTGAGCTGAAGGCAGTCGCTCAACCAGTTGAGCCACCCAGGCGCCCCTGCAAAGCCAAGTTCTTAAATACGGGAGGTTTACCATCCAGTTTACCTCCAGTTTCCTTGATTCGTTGAACAAATAATATGGTATGTGCCCATGGATACCAGCAGGCCTGTCAAGGAACTTAGGCTTTTCCAGATGTGGCTTCCTATTTTCTGGCTTTACAGCGTGATGTTGGATCCTGGTCGTTGGGATATGCTGCTAGACTTGTGTGGCCACTGAATCAGTCAGGCCTTGTGTTAGGCTCTCATTCTGTGGTATGAGCGGTGAGGGCCCCAGGGACCAGGAGCCACAGAACACATGAGAGAGATGGCCCTTGGAGGCAGTATAGGCAGACTTGGTATCTCCACTTCTTTCTTCATTTGGTTATCCATTGATCCAGCCATTGATTAAATGCTGGCTCTGTACAGTCTCTGGGCTCAAAGGGACCAGACATACCTTTGCTGGCAAGAAAGCCACTGAGGGCCAGGCATTGAAACAGACTAGAGTGTGAAAATGTGACAGGCCCTCCAGGGGCCACCTCTGTGGGGTATGGGCATGCAGAGGGGAGTGGGGTGTTTCTGTCAGGGTGTGGGCAGAAGACAGGACAGGCTTCTGGAGAGGGGGAAAGTTGAGCTGGGTCTTGGAAGGTGAGGAGATGAGTAGCCAGGTGGGTGTGGAGGGGAGCCCTGTGCTATGACTGTCGTGTTGTGGGGGGAGGGGAGGACCAGTGTTGGCATCCTCTGAAGGGAGCCAGGCAGGACCTGTTGCAGGCTTTAGGCCTGGGCAGTCAGGGCACAGGACCGGCTGCTGCCTCTTGTGCCTACACAGGGTCAGATGCCACACTAGGGCTTTGTCCCTCGTTTACCCACAGCTGTGGCATAGGGCAATCAGTTGAGCTTGGGAGTCTCAATGTGGGGCTCAGCCCTGGCCCTGTGCTTTCTAACTGTGACTTGACCTAAGTTATATAACTCTTGGGAACTTTGTTTTTCCATTGGGAGGTGGGGATAATAATGGCATCCATCTCAGTTTTCCGAGGTTTAATCAAGAAAAATCACGGAGAGCTCTTAGGGGAGGGGGAGTACTAGGCATGTAGCAAGTGCTTTGTTATGTGAGCTGGCATCATTGGTGTCCTCAAGCCCATTTTACAAATGAGAAAACTGAGGATCAGAGAGGGACAATGAAGGACATGTGACTCCCAAACACAGAGCTGGTCTTTGGTCTTAATCCTCTTCTGCCTCTGCATTCTGGGGTGGTTCTATGACTCTTCCTGCTTGGGAGCTCCAGAGAGTAGTCACATGTGGGCAGGGTCCTTAATCTTCTTGAGGCTTGATTAGTTCATCTGCACACTGGGAAGAGCTCTACTGTAAGTTCCATTATGCAGGGAACTTTTCTTGATTGTTGAATCTCCAGTTCCTGGAGGAGAGCTAAACACACAGTAGGGGCTTAAGCAACACTTGTAAATGAATGAATGACCCCTGCTCAGTCTGCTACTCTCATGTGGGCCTTCTTGAATGCCAGGGAGATGGGGAATCTTAGCAGTAATCTTGCCTGCATACCTTGGCCCTTTCCCCCACCTTTAGCCCATGCAGGAAGCATCCCTGGAGGTGGTAGTGGTCGCAGGCTTTGGAGGGGGCTTTGAGGACTGTAGTGGGAGCTAAATGAAAGTGGCGATTACTCCCCATCTGTTGAAATGTTTGTGTTTTCACTCCCAGGTAATGGGTTTGGGCCAATCCTTGCAGCCTGCGCGTTTGTTTATTATTTATTTATAAATCATAAATCCAGAAAGGATTTCAGGAAGCTTATTATAAAAAATACGAATACAGTAAAGCTGTTAAAACAAAACAGACCATGAAAAGCCACCCTGAAAAGAGAAGGGAGACACATAAATCAAGTTCAGAGCTGACTACTGTTACCAGGCTGGTGCCTTCCACCTTGCTTTGCGGGTTCCTGCAGGCCTGGGGCAGGGTGCGGGGACCAGAGCCAGCATGAGAGGCTTTGTGTGGGGGGCATGGGCTTGTGGGACAGTGGTGCTCGGAGGAAGGCAACTTCTTCCAGGGTCGTGTCTTGGCTGCCCTGTGATGAGATCCAAGGGTCAGAGGGGATGCCAGGGGGCATTTCTTTTGAGGCCAGCCTGGGGGCAATGGGGTGCAGGCGGGCTCAGGGCACTTTTTTGCAGCTTAGTTTCTCTGCTGTTGAATGGTGACAGTAATAGCCAGCTCCAAGAACTGCTGTGAGGATTACAGGCAGTGGTGCTTGGGCCCGGGACCTGGCACTTGGGAATCTACCCTGTTTGGGCTGCAGTTCCTGCGGTGAATGTTGTCCTGGGCGGAGGGCTCAGGTCCTTCACTCAGGCCCCCATGTTCAGAGGAGGTGCTACTGGGGGGGCTGGCAGGAGGGCGTGCCCCGTGCATCCTCAGCTCTGTCTCTACTGACTCTGTCCACACCGAGCGTGTCCTGTTCATTATTGCTTAAAAACACTTACGAAGTTCGACACGAAGGGAACATACTTTTTAATTATTTCCCAGCTTGTCTCTGGCAATGCTGTTGTCAAGGAAACCAAAACCTTGGAAAAGCTTTTCAGCTTCTCGGTCGGAAGAGGATACTTGCATAGTGCTTATGTCTGTGGAAATGGACCTGTCATTCTGTAACAAAATCTGTTTTTAAAAGGACTGGCTTCCTTCACTTCTTATAGATAGAACCTTTTTGACCTTCTAACACAAGATGCAAGGTTGTTGGTATTTTTCAAAAGAATTGCAGGCATTCTTGACTCATTTCATTCATTCAGCATCTGATGCAAGAGTTGGGTGCTAGGTGGGTGCCTGGGTGGTTCAGTGGGCTAAAGCTTCTGCCTTCAGCTCAGGTCATGATCTCAGGGTCCTGGGATCGAGGCCTGCATCGGGCTCTCTGCTTGGCAGGGAGCCTGCTTCCCCCTCTCTCTCTGCCTGCCTCTCTGCCTGCCTGTGATCTCTCTCTCTCTGTCAAATAAATAAAATCTGAAAAAAAAAAAAAGAGTTGGGTGCTAGGGATGGGAGTGGGATACAGAGATGGACAGGGTGTCTCACCCTTCCTTGAAAGGCTCCAGGCTCTGGGAAAGAGCAATGGGTAGACTGATACTTAGAGTGCAGCGTCATACCTGCTATCATTGGAGTGGAGGGTAAGATGCTGTGGAGCACAAAGGACAGCTCCAGGGAGGGGCTGTGCCAGTGAGAGTTACAGGGAGTCTCAGAGGACGGGTAGAAGTAGTTCTGTGGCAAAGAGATGGAAGAGCATTCTGAGCAGAGGGAACAGACTGTGCCAAGGCCAGACGAGTGTGCTGCCACCTGCAGACTGCAGGGTGCAGGGTCAGGGTGCTGGGCTGGACATGTGAAACCAGGGAGTAGGACTGCCTGGAGAAGACTTGGGAGGCAGGAAATCCGGAGTGTGATGGAGGAACAGAATCTGTTTTTAGAAGGACTGGCTCCCTTCTCTTCTTACAGATAGAACCTTTCTGACTGCTCGTGGAGGGCCATGAGGTTGGGAGGGCAGGTTGCTCAAAGCTGTCTTCGCTCTGTTGTACAGGGCCCTTGCTCCTTGATGCATGGAGGCATGCCGTGCCTTACAGCCTCTCTTTGGAGGGAAGGGACGCTGCTAACACATTTTGAATTTAATCACTGGCTTCCGCTGAGGGAGGATAGCGTTGAGTGTAACGTGTCAGCCAGCATTCCAGTAAGACTTGGTGATAGTTAAACCCTATCAAGGGCATTGGTTTTATATGAAAAAGGTAAATCATTGTTAGAAAAACAGGAGTCTTATTTTTAAACAGCCCTTGTTATTTTTTTTAACTTTGGAGAATAATTTTAGATTTATAGAAGAGTTGTAAAATTCAGAGAGTTTCTATGTACCTGTCACCTGCCTTCCCCTCTACTTTACATGATCCTGGTGCATTTGTCAAAACTAAGAAAGGAGTATCAGTATAACTCTGTTCATTAAACTGTTGAGTTTTTCAGGTTTCACCACTTTTCCCGCTAATGTCCCTTTTCTGTTTCAGGATCCAACCCAGGATCTGACCTTGCATTTAGAGCCCTTGTTCTTTTTGTTGTTAATGGTTTGAGGGAGGGAGGTGGGGGCAGGGAGCAGACTGACTCTCATCTTTGTTGAATCACGAGCAAGACCTGTGGAAGATTTTCGCCTTTATGAGGCCGGACACGTTCCCCCTGCATGTGTCCGTTGTCCTTGCTCTAACTGGCTGCTGTAGTATTAACCCGTCTGCTTTCCTTCTCTGTTTCTTGCTGTTTTCTTTGTGATTTGAATCCCGCCAGACCTGGGGACTTGTGTTGACCTTTGTGTGGGCTTGGAGTTGAACTTCTCCTCAGCTTCCCTGTGTGTGTTTACCAGATGAGCGTGTCTTGAGGTGGTGACTGGCAGTGAAGTGTGACCTTTAGTGAGGGAAGGGAGAACATTCTTTGCACATAGGTTGATGCACAGCCTCAGACAGAAGTCCCTGCTTTCCTTTTGTCCTTCCTTGGGTCATAGTCCTCAGTGCCTTTCCCCCTCTCTCATCCTCTCCCTCACCGTTTCTATCCTGCTTTCTCGGGCCTTCCACCATGCCCACCCTGCTGGCCTTCTCCTCTCTGCTTTTCCTCCTTGCCCTCCCCCCTTCTGCTTCTCTCTCTCCCTCTCAAGCTCTCATGCCCTTCCTCCTTTCCTTTCCCGCAACAGGCCAGTGAGGCTGTTGCCACGGAAACAAGCCCAGCAGAAGCTCTGCTCTGCTTTCTGGATGCTTCTAATGATGATGGTGACGCAGATACTGTTGAGTTCTAGAATCAGCTAAGCCCTGGCCTGTGGCCTGTGGCCTCTGGAGTCCTTTAATTTTCCAAAGGCCAAACTGGTGCCACAGTTCATAATTCTCTTCAGGAGATGGTCATTTCTGATTTGGAAACTTTAAAATTTGAGTAATCATTTTCCTGTTGCTCCGGAAGACTGATTGCAACCAGTGTGAAAAATACTCAGCTGAATGGACTTGTATTAACAGAGGGAACACAGCACAGGACAAGTGGTGGCTCCGCAGGCCCCTCCAGTGTCCTAAGCTTCACGGGGGAGGTGGGGCTGCACATTTGCTGAGGTCTTGAGATGGATGGCTGCTTTTAAAGGATGTTGGGGAACAGAGAAAATAGAATTAGGGCTCTAAAACATCTTCAGATACTGAGTTTCACTCAACAAATGTTCCGGGAGGGTCCAAGCCAGAGCTGGGGATGCAGAGCTGGGGGTGCGTGTGTGTATGCACGCATCATGTGCCTGTGTGTGCGTGTGCACGTGTGTGGGTCTGTGCGTTGTGTGCATGTGTGTCATGTGCATGTATGTGTGTGGTGCAGCCCGTGTTTTCGGCAGAGTAACTGGCTCTCCCTGATGTTTGTCAGGAATCCGATGAGTCCAGCCTTGTCAGTTCTGTGGGAAGGCCCGCGTGCCAGCACGTGAAGTAGGCCTCGCGGACCCCTCGGAGGGCTCCTGGCTTCTGGGCCTCCGTGGAGCTGGTTTGTAGTCATGGCAGCCTTGTTCCTGGCTGTTTGCTCAGGGTTCGACTCAGGCTCAGCTTGTTGGCATTAGCTAGGGTTTGGAGTCGTGCCATTCAGCCAAAACCAGCTAATAGCCAAGCAGGGAAGAGTTAGTTCCAGGATTATATCTAAGTCAGTACTTATTCCCAAAGGTAACTTCGCTTAATAAAAACCTTAAGCCTTTATTACTGTGCTTATGGGCATCCTGGCTCCAGCGTGTAAAAATAAGACTTATAAAATCCAAATGTTATTTGTGGAAATGCAAAAACATTTTCATTAATAGAGAGTGGGATAAAAAGCCAAGGCTCTTTCCGTCTGTGCCTAAATGGTCTTGCTGCACTTGGGTCTTTTTATTTGCCTACTCATTCCAGGCTTATTTAAATATCACCCGTTCAGTAGTGAATTTTAAAGGAAGGAAGCTTTGGTGTGTGAGTAACTTTACAACTACCCGCAGTATTTCTAGTCAGTTGCTGCGACTTAAGTTGATAATGGACCCCACACAGCAGTCACTAATGGATGATAATCTGGAGTGTTTTTGTTATTGTTGTTTTTATTTTAGAAGAAAGGTTTGAAATTAGCATAGTAAATCTCTGTGGGATCTTTGCAAATAAAAGAATATTCACGTTAAAAACAACTTTCAGGAAAGATGTATGGTAATGAATAAAACATCAGTGAGTGAAAATAAGCGTGTTTAATTATTCAAGTAGAAGTAGTAATTTAAACTAATTATTGCTTGCGGATTTCATAATTCAGTTTTTGTCTCGCAATAATATTTCCTCTGGGCCTCCAGGGCGCGTCAGCGGCTGCAGGAGCGGGAGCGGGCGGGGCCTCTCCCCCTCCTCCTCCCCCGTGGCCGCTGCCTCTGCTGCACTGAGCTGCTTCTGCCCAGCCTCCTTGGTGGCCTCAGTCCTGCCTGGATCCCCAATGCACCACCTAATTAAGCATTTCCTTGCTTGTCACCTCTGGTTGCTTCAGGTGTCTCAGACCAGTCCTGCCCACGAGTTCTGAGTGTCCTGGGGGCTAGACCCCTCCCTTCCACCCGCCGTCTTAGGCTTCTTGTCTCTTCCATAGCCCTGGCAGAAGTGATCCCAGTTCCCCGTGATACCACTCTGGGCTCCTTGGGTTCTGTCTCCTCTTAATGCCCCCTCTACCCCACTCCTGGGCCCCTGCTGGACGATTACTTCCTTCTCACCCTATAGCTTTGTACCAGCAGGTTCTTGTGCTCCTTTTTAAAAAGTGTTTTGATTTAATTTATTTTTTTTTGTTTTTGGCTTTTCACTTTGTTTCTAATTCTAAAGGAAAAACTGTTCATATAGGGGAACTGAAAAGTACTGGAGAGTTAAGAAGCAGGGGTGTGATGAATCACGCCTAACTCACATTGCTGGCCGCTCTCTGTCCTCTGCACGCTGGTGCTGGCCCTTTTCCCCTGGAGTTCTAGGGTGTCATCTTAGCACAGACTCCTGGGAGGGGCCCCACCTCATCCCCCTAGGCGCCTCTTCCTGGGATGTGACTGCCATTAGTAGGTGCTGGTGAAGGAGTAGGAAATGTGCATAGTAAATGCTGGACAGTACTTTTGCTCAATTGTGTTTTTAAAAACCCAGCTTTGACTGCTTTCCTATGACTGCGTGTGGTGGCACGGTGCGGGGAGAGCTCTCGGTCCCTCTCTTTGTTGCGCACATGCTGCCCTGAACAGATCTTGGCAATTTAGGTGAATTCTTCTTCTACCCCTCTGAAAGTAAAGGGAAAGCTTTCCATTTCTAACTTCTTCCCAAGTGCCCTCTGTCAAAAGGTAGTGACGTCTGCTCTCTTTACATGTGATGGCCATTATTACGTCCGTATGATCGCACAGCATTCCATCGCCTGTCCAAAAGCTTCCCATCCATCATGTCGGGAAAGACAACCTTTATTAAGATACTTTTCTCCCCTTTCCTTTGTTATTACTTTTCTTAAAAAAATAACCCTCTTACTGGGCAAGTGAGTGACTCATTTCTTTGCGGGATTATTACTGTGGACAGGGACAAGACAGGTGGGCCACGGGGGAGCGAGAGAGCAGTGAGCTGGCTGTCAGGGACCAGGAGTCCATGTGTGGATCTGCCGTCCATCAGCTGAGACCCTGAGCACGTGAGGTCGTCTTTAGCTCTGGTGTCTCATTTGGAAAACACAGAGGTTCGGCTCTGATCTCCAAGGCCCTTTTATGCAGAGCGGTTTTGTGATCTCCAAACTACCTTTGGCCAAATGAGGTAATGAGAGACTTACAGGTGTCCCTTCCAAGTCTTCCTGCAGAGTTGCTAAATGAGTTTTTATGATTCTGGATCAGTTTTCTCTCCATGTGACCTCTAGGGGACGTCATTAAGCAGACAGAGAAGTTACTAATATCTGTGGCCACAATGGAGCAAAGCCATGGGATGAAGTAAAATGCCAGGGGAGGAAACTTAGGTGGCCAGCCTTTGGGGAGACCCACTGGGCGAATACCCTTATGTCAGGAGGTCCTTTCTTCCCCAAGGAATCCACAGCTGAGTTTCACTACATGTGTGAACCTGTCTTGAGTAGCTTGGGGCTTGCATACCGAAAGTGCCTAATAAATGGTTGTTTGGGCAAGTTAAAATTGCCTTTGTAGATCTAATCTGATCCCTTCTGTTTGAGTATAAGTTTCCTCAAGGGGCAAGAAACCATTCCTCCTTACTTCATTTGAAAGCTTATTTTTAAGAATAGAAGTACACAGGGCGCCTGGGTGGCTCAGTGGGTTAAAGCCTCTGCCTTCGGCTCAGGTCATGATCTCAGGGTTCTGGGATCGAGGCCCACATCAGGCTCTCTGCTTAGCAGGGGGCCGGCTTCCTCCTGTCTCTCTGCCTGCCTCTCTGCCTACTTGTGATCTCTCTCTGTGTCAAATAAATAAATAAAGTCTTAAAAAAAAAAGAATACGGGACGCCTGAGTGGCTCAGTTGGTTAAGCAACTGCCTTCCGCTCAGGTCATGATCCTGGAGACCCGGGATCGAGTCCCGCATCGGGCTCCCTGCTCAGCGGGAAACCTGCTTCTCCCTCTCTCACTCCCCCTGCTTGTGTTCCCTCTCAGGCTGTGTTTCTCTCTGTCAATTAAATAAAATCTTAAAAAAAAAAAAAAGAAGTACACTAATTTGGGCACAAGAACAAAAAGAGACAAATAGATGTACAGAGAAAAATGTGTCTTCTTCCCTTCCACCCCAGCTGTCACCAGCATTTCTTGATCATTTTTGCATCCTAGGGAGCACCTAGCCCCCATGCAGGAAGTAAACCTGACTTGGGCTCATTTGAATTACAATGACCTGGCCACCTTTCCAGCCGATGCACCTATGGCCACATATTGAGGGAGTGAATTGGATACAAATCCACAGGAATTATTAGGGTCAGTGGCTGGACAGGCTTGTCCTTGAGCTTTGGTTCTCTGTGGAGTACCTAGGGAAGGTCTTCAGCCTTTCCTTCCTGTTTCTTGTGAAGTGGGGCTGTCGTGCAGAGTCAGGAGGATGGCAGTCCTGAGTGATGCCCGGAGCTTGGCATAGGCCCGGGGAACTCTTGCTTCCTTTCCCATGCTTGAAACTGAAGATGGAGAATGAATAGGCATCATTTTCGAAATGATGATGTCAAATCAATGTGGAGGTGTGATTCCATTAATAGATTAGTGATTAACTCATCTTTTTAGGAGGCCATTTGTTGCCCAGAGTGAAGCTGGCTGGAATGAAGCAGAATGAGAATGGCAGGCCTACTCTTCTAATTGAAACGCACATAAAGTGCCTGGCCCTTAGACTTGAATTGGGATGATTGCTGTGATCAATATTCCAGTTTGCTTGGCCGGCAGCTTCCAGGGAATCAGAATGGATGATGGACCTAGGGAAGCCCTGCCAAAGGGAGCATTAAGTTAATTCCTGTTGGCCTGGCTTCCTTCTGGCTTGCCCGATGAAGGCTCTGAGTAGGAGGGTGCTGTGTTGGCGTGGACTTTATCTGGTCTCACAAGAACTCAAGGTGGTCAGCTTCCTAAGATTGAATTTTGGTAGCGATGACAGCTCCCATTTGCTCAGCGCCTGGCATCATGTACACAGTGAACCCTCCGGAACCCCCTGAGTTGTCAGTAGCATGCCCAGGCTGCGGTCATGGGGACTTGGAGGGCTGAGGAACATGCTACTAGCAGGTGGCAGAATTAGGACAGAAGACCAGACTGTTTACTTCCAAAGCCCAGGTTCTTTTCACCCCCTCATGTGGCCCCGAAGGGGCACATCAGCTGTTGGGATTCTCCCAAGGCTTAGAGGCTCCAGCTCTACCAACACATGTGGGCCAACAAAGCTGGGGGCATCTCGTTACCTGACTTCAGGCTTTATTACAAATCTGTGATTACCAAGACAGCATGGTACTGGCACAAAAACAGAAATAGACCAATGGAACAGAGTGGAGAGTCCAGATATGGACCCACAAATCTATGGTCAAATCATCTTCGACAAAGCAGGAAAAAATATCCAGTGGAAAAAAGACAGTCTCTTCAGTAAATGGTGCTGGGAAAATTGGACAGCTACATATAGAAGAATGAAACTAGACCATTCTCTTACACCACACACAAAGGCAAACTCGAAGTGGATGAAAGACCTCAACGTGAGGAAGGAATCCATCAAAATCCTGGAAAAGAACATAGGCAGTAACCTCTTTGACATCGGCCACAGCAACTTCTTTCAAGACACGTCTCCAAAGGCAAAGGAGACAAAAGCGAAAATGAACTTTTGGAGCTTCATCAAAATAAAAAGCTTCTGTACAGCAAAGGAAACAGTCAGCAAAACAAAGAGGCAACCCACAGAATGGGAGAGGATATTTGCAAATGACACTACAGACAAAGGGCTGGTATCCAAGATCTATAAAGAACTACTCAAACTCAACATCCAAAAAGAAGATGAACACATCAAAAAATGGGCAAGAGACATGAAGAGGCACTTCTCCAAAGAAGATATACAAATGGCTAACAGACACATGAAAAAATGTTCATCGTCACTAGCTATCAGGGAAATTCAAATCGAAGCCGCACTGAGATACCACCTTACACCAGTCAGAATGGCCAAAATTAACAAGTCAGGAAACAACAAGTGTTGGAGAGGCTGTGGGGAAAGGGGAACCCTTTTCCACTGTTGGTGGGAATGCAAGATGGTGCAGCCGCTTTGGAAAACAGTGTGGAGATTCCTTAAAAAATTAAAAATAGAACTACCCTATGACCCTGCAATTGCACTACTGGGCATTTACCCCAAAGATACAGATGTAGTGAAAAGAAGGGCCATATGTACCCCAATGTTCATAGCAGCAGTGGCCACAATCGCCAAACTGTGGAAAGAGCCAAGGTGCCCTTCAACAGATGGATGGATAAAGAAGATGTGGTACATATATACAATGGAATACTACGCCTCCATCAGAAAGGATGAATATCCAACTTTTGTAGCAACATGGACCGGATTGGAAGAGATTATGCTGAGTGAAATAAGCCAAGTAGATAAAGTCAAGTATCACATGGTTTCACTTATTTGCGGTGCATAAGGGGTAATATAGAAGACAGTAGGAGAAGGAAAGGAAATGGAAAGTAGGGTAATTCAGGGAGAGAAACGAAACATGATAGACTTTGGACACAGAAACAAACTGAGGGACTTGGAGGGAGGGGGTGGGGGGATGGGAGAGCCTGGTGGTGGGTACTGAGGGCACCTATTGCATGGAGCACTGGGCTTGGGGCATGGGCAATGAATCTTGGAACACTGAAAAAATAAAATAAATTTAAAGTCAAACAAAACAAAACAAAAAACCAAAAAACATGTGGGCCGAGGTTTGAAGCGGAGGGCAGAGGAGAGAGGTTTGAAGTGCTCATTCTCAGATTAGATGTATGTCCGAGCATGGAGACCAGGAGTGACTGGCTTCGGAGTCTCCTTGAATTGTTCAGTATTGATGGCGTGAGCTTGGGCAAGGAACATAAGACAGGTGTGATTCCTCTTCTGGGTACTGAGGTGGGGTAATTCAGTGATATGCTAAGAAAGCAGCCGCCATCTACTTAGTGTTCACTGTATGCTGGATAGCCACCCCCATTTCCACAAGTCAGTTTTAGGCATTTTGTCTTCATTTTGCACGTGAAGGTGAGACTGAAGCAGACGGTGTCTGTATTTAGTGTGGAGAGGTGGGAGTTGAGAGGGGAAGACCGTGTGGCAGCAGGGTGGCTGGTACCAGGTCCCTCCCAGGTGGCTTGCCCAGGGTCACACTACTGCCCGGTGACAAAGTCAGAATCCACACCCCGCAGCTTCACAGTTCCTGTCTGTCTGCACCTCCGAAGCTAGTGCCTGCCATTTGTGTGCAGCCCTTCCCACCATCTTCTCTCTGTCTCCCGGGCTGAGCTCTTTAAGGTCAGGGCTGCAGCTTCCTGTGCTCTCTGCCTTACACTGAGTGGTGCTGGATAGACATTTGTGTCATGACTGAGTGAATGAATGAATGCGTGAATAAATGATATACATGGGAATAGAGAAAGAGGCGTAGGTAGGCTCAGGGCAGTTGGACAGATGGGAAACATGATCTAAAAGTGGGCCAGTAGATTAGTAGCTCTCCCTCCTTTCTTTGTCCTGTCTTCTGGTGATTCGGAGCGGTTCCCAGCAGAGCGTTGCTGTCCAGGACTGAGGGTGCTGATTGTGAGGAGCCTGACTCCGTGTGTGGTCAGCAGAATGGTGGCAGCAGTCCCAGAGCCGAGTGGGCACGCACAGAAGACAAAGTGTGCTGAAGTCCTTTCAGGGGAAGAAGATAGATGCTGGGCTGAGCTGGCGGTTAACATTGTAACAGTAACAGGAGAATTTCTGAGCGATTAGGTAATGATATATACTCAGCACTCAGACATTTAATTTGCATTGTGTCCTATATTCTGGAAAAGTTGCTTCCACTTTCTTATTGATGTGCTCGCATTTTTGGGGTGATTGTCCTCCTTTGACATGAATAACCCCCTGTTTACTCTCAGGTCCATGTGCCTCTCGTAGTCCAGGAGGCAGTGAGGAAAAGCCTTTAAATTCAAAACCCTATTCATCTTCCCAACTCAGGTGAGATGGGGATTGGAAGGTCAGCTTGGCTGAGATAAGCGTGCCTGGCTTCCTGGTGGGGCTGGTGGTGGGCAGCGGCACAGGGATGTCTCAGCTCTCTCCTGCCTCCTTCAGGTGTCCTTTGGAAGATGGTGCATTCCCAGGGCAGCAGCTACTGGTGGCTGCTTATTGTATGAAAGCCAGAGAAACCCTTTGGGTCACATGTACCCTGGGAGCTCTGGCTCTCTTCTTTCTGCAGGTTTTGGTGGCAGCTTTCCCCTGTAGCATAAAATTATTAAGAGGTGGAACCACAGTTTCACAGTTTAGGGCCCAAATAGGACCCAATGCCCGGCTTTGTTAGATTGAGTCTGGATGCCCGAGGTTGGAGTGGGGACGCTTCCCTGACAGTTCGAGGTGCTTACTGAGTGTCCAGACAAATAAATTGAGACAGGCCTTGGGAAGGATGCTTGGCTGGTATTGGGAAGCAAAGAGGAAGAGAGCCACACAAGTGGGGCGGAGAAGACATTCGAGCTGGCCCTGTGGTGAGGGCCGGTGGAGCTGGGAGAGAGGCGGTGCCGGCTGAGGGCCCTGGGAGCTGAGCACAGATGTGTGTTCATCAGACACAAGGGAGAGGGCTAACAGAGAGAGTCATGGTGATATGGTAATGGCCGAGGGGAGGTGTGGTCGGGGCTTTGTAAGGCATGTGGGTGAGTCTAGAGTTTTTCCTCTAGGAGCTGGGAGCCATGGAAAGCTCAAGAACCGGTGGGGGTGGAAGTAGAGGGAAAACCCCTGAGGAGGCCTCCCATGATACTTCTGTGATATAATCTGGGCCCCTAGGATAGAGCGGATAGGGGTGCAGTTGTGTTAGCCCCGACTTTAGATAGTTATGCCTCTATTCTCCCTCCTTTATTATAGACTCCCAAGGTTTAAGTATAAATGCAGTTACAGTTTGGGGGCTTGAAAATGCCTCCATTTATTGAAAACCCACTTTTACATATATTGAATTCCAATATTGTTCAGCCCTGTGTGGTAGGTGTTAGGGCTGAAGAGACCTGAGATAGGGAAAGATCCACAGCCCAGGCCCCCCCCATCCTCTCAGTGCCATTACTTTTTCTTCCTGTCCCACCCCCACCTCTATCCATGTCCCCCCTCCACCCCCACCCCCCTGGTTTCTGAAGCCTAGGGTTGGAGGGGGTGTATAAATATTAGGAATATTTACGCAGGCCTGCAGGATTCAGTGACGCAGCTGAGAGCCACAGAGCGTTTGGTGACTCATCAGACCTTTTCCAAACACTTGTGATATTTTGCTGCTCTGAAGGGAGGAAAGTAATTAGCAGTTAACGCTGGTAGATGACGTTAGAAGAATACGCAGACCTTCCCTGCTGGTCTTTTCTGTTCCTTGGGTGTTTTGTGTTTTTTTAAAGCTGTGTGAACTGTTTTCTTTTTAATAATGTTTGTTTTCTTCTGATTATTAAAATAATGTGTGCTCATTGTAGAAAATACATAAATGCATTAAATAGGAAATGAAATGCTTGAATTATTTTTCCATTACGGTCTTATTAAGGATGCTTTGCTTTTGCAAAGGACATTTGGAGCGCTAGACTTCTTTTATTTGAGGGGCCTGTCGAGATAAGTCAGATAGATGGTTTGCGGTCTGTGCTTTGGGGGCTTCAAGGGCTCCATGGAGATTTTGGGGGGCTGTCTCTGGGAAGAGTGATCTAGGGGCCTTGAGACATGGTTCCTCCCCCCTACTCGCAATAGCTCTGCATTGTGTGTGTCACGCTCTGTTTTCTTCGCATGGCTGCCTGAGCAAATGGCTCCATGGCTTATCAGGTTGGGGCTCAGTGACCCAGATCCAGCCTGTAATTTTGTGAGTGAGGAGTCTGAGGTCACTGGGAGATGCGCCTGGCCTAAGGTGACATGGTGGCTTGGGGCTAGTATTTGTGCTTTCTGACTCTATATTCATTGCCTTTTGGAATATGCATCAGTTAGAAATATTAGTTAAATTTGAATGTCATTGTTACAAGCTGTGTCACCATGCGGAGACCCCCAGGAAACTGATCAAGGGTCTCTAAAGGGCATGCTTTTGAAGGAAGGGGAGACCTGAGAGCATCTGGTGCTTGAAAAGATGAAAAGTAAAGCCCTATCGTTGCTGTTAGGCACACAAAGGAGGAGAAATTGCTCTGGGTGATCCCTGGTTGTATGAATAATGAGAAGAAATTAAGTAAAGGCCGTGTTTCCTGACACTGATGTATTAGAACATGGAGTAACTTTCTACAGGAAATTGGAACAGGAATCCCTTTAAATTGAATTTGAAGCTGTGAATAGTAAGCCTACATTGGCCCTGCGTGTCCTAATGCAAGTTAAGTAAGCAGTTTCCTGGATAAGAGTTAAGTACTTTAGGGATACAGGTTAATGCCGAGGCCAACATGGCACAAGTTAATAAATTGCTTCTCCCGTATATTGTCTGTGAAGACGCAGAAGAGTAATTTGCTTCCCGCAGAGCTGTGCCAGAATTCTCATACTTACTTTATTAGATTTTTGGCCCAATACATTTGTTCCCTCTCATTGGTTTTGTTGATAATAATTACCCACCCCCCTTCCATCTCCCCATGGATCTCTCTCAATTTTAATTGTTTGCAGTAGCCTCAAAAGTTTACCATTTTAGAAAAATAGGTGTTTTAAAATAAGAATACTCTGAGATAGAGCCCTTCTGAGTTTCTAGAGGGAGATAGTTAAAGCTCTATTTTTAAAGTGATCTTGGGGACCACAGCCACTGAGATTAGGAAGAAGCAAGAGCTGCTTCCATCAAACATATAAGTGCCAATCCCTGGCCTCTGGGAACTCTCTGGGAACCCTTTTGGAGTTTGGATATGCTCAAGGGCCTCCCAGGGAGGATGGAGGGCATAGAACACAGGCCTCCCATGCTGCTTCTGTTTGGCTCTTGACTCTGTGGCCCGGGGGAGGCAGGACATTTTATAATAGTGGCCACTCCTCATTGAGGATCTGTGGGGCGCCAGACGCCATGCTGGGGCCAGCTCTTCTAGCTCACAGACTAATAGATGAGTTCATTAACAAGGTCATTATAAATTACAGATACCGTTCATTGGGAAATAGAGAAAAATGGCCAGTGGGTAGGGGAGAACCCCTGGAAGATGCCATGCACTCAGAGATTGGAGATGTGAGAAGGACTTAGGAGTGTGGAGTGGACCAGCGTGCAAGGACCAACAAGCAAAGGACCAGCGTGTGCGGAGGGTGAGAGCAGTGGTGTGGCAAGAAGCAGCATGCAAGTCCAGACTTGTCCTCAGATTGTCCTTAGAGAAGATGTTTTCTTTTCTCTCTTTCTTTCCTTCTTTTTTTTTTTTAAGATTTTATTATTTATTTGCCAGAGGGAGAGGGGGAGAGTACAAGCAGGGGGAGCGCCAGGCAAAGAGAGGGGGAGAAGCAGGCTGAGCAGGGAACCTGACACGGGGCTCGATCCTATGACCCTGGGATCATGACCTGAGCTGAAGGCAGACGTTTCACTGACTGAGCCACACAGGTGTCCTGTGAAGATGTTTTCTTTATAGTTGAATGTGTAAGGAGGTTCTCAGATCACAGCGTACAGTCTTGATTCTGGACTACAGAGTGTAAGACCTGTAAAGTCTTCGGGTACTTTGTCCACCACCTAATTTGCCTGAACCGTTTGCCCACTGTGCACATGGTCTGTGGTAAACCAGTTAACAGCAGCTTGGTCCTGCTCGCTGAGGTGTCGGGTCCTAGCAACGTCACACCTGTTGGGGACACACAGGCTCTCAGATGGTGGTGGTTGGGCACTGCCACCCTCCTTTCCAGTTCTACATTGATGTTCGTGTGATACTTTTTCACAACAACTGCTGAAAACCCAGCTTTGCAAAGATATGATATCATTAAAATACAGAGTGATCTAATGTTGGAATGGTTAAGTACCTCAGCTAGTAGTCTGCCTGGTGTTAATGGATACTGCTGTGTTTTCTTTAAAAAGTTCAAGTGTCCCTCTGGCACCCCGTGAGTTGTCTGGGGTACCCTTGGGTGCCTTGGTACACAGTTTGGGAACTGCAGTGGTATTTACTTTGTGTGGTTTTGTGAAGGTTAAATGAAATGATCCACAGAAATATTCAGGGCAGTGCCTGGCACTAGGTGCTTAGTGATCATTGTTGTTCCTTCACCTTAGAGCTTCCCTTTAGGAATGTGTCCTGTGAGTGGGAAAGACGCTGATCTTTTATTTTTATTTTTTTTTAAAGATTTTATTTATTAGAGAGAGAGAGAGAGAGAGAGAGAGAGAGAACGCACATGTAAGCAGGAGCAGAGAGAGGGGCAGAGGGAAAGGGAGGAGCAGACTCCATACTAAGTGTGGAGCCGAGTACAGGGCTTGATCCTGGGAACTGAGATCATGTCCTGAGCCAAAGGCAGATGTTTAACGGACTGAGCCCCCCAGGCGCCCTTCATTTTTGTTTTTTTAAAGATTTTATTTTTTTAAGTATCTCTGTACCCACTGTGGGGCTTGACCTCACAAGCCCAAGACCAAGAATCACTTCCTCCTCCAACTGAGCCAGCCAGGCACCCCTGGAAGACATTGATCTTGAGGATGCCTAGGAAGAGAGTGTGGTATTGGAAAAATGCAGTATTTTTAAAGTCTGCTATAATAGGTGATTTTAAATATGCATGTAAACCTAAATGTTAATAAATATAAATATAGATGTTTGATTCTTTTTTCAGTGTCTCCACAAGTATACATATTCAAGATGGTCTGTAGCCTTTTTGTTTTGTTTTTAATCTTACCATTGGAAAAATAAGGGAGGTCCCTATGGTTTGCTTTAGATTTGGAATATTAGCAGCGAGGAGAGTGGTTTGTGTTGAGGTTGATGATTTAGGTAGGGATCAGATTGTGAGAGGTCTCTATGACACGGTAGGCCTAGGATTTTATTCAGAATGAAGTAGAAAAGCCATTGACAGTTCAAATTAAAAAAAAAAGAATTAGCTTTATTGAGAGGTGATTTTTGTATAATAAAGTACACCCATTTTCAGGGTACCATTGGATGAGTTCCGACAAATCTCTGCACTTGTGCATACATCCTCCCCTGGCCCCATCAAGATTGAGGACATTTCTACCCCCCAGAAAGTTCCTGGTGTCCTTTATCAGTCTATCTGTTCCTTCCAACCCCAGCCCCAGGCAACCACTGATCTGCTTTCTGTCACTAGAGATTAGTTTTGCCTGTTGTAGCATTTTATATAAAATAGAATTATACAACATGTAATTTTCTGGGTCTGGCTTCTCTCACTTGATGTAATGTTTGTGAGATTTACCCCTATTGCTATGTGCGTCATTCCTCTTCATTGCTGAATAGTATTCCAGAGGGTGAAATACTGTACTTTGTTTATGCATTCTGGGGCTGATGGGCATTTGGTTTGTTTCGAGTTTGGAAATACTAGAAATACTACTTTATTTTTTTTTATTTTTTTTTTTTATTAAAAGATTTTATTTATTTGACAGAGAGAAACACAGCCAGAGAGGGAACACAAGCAGGGGGAGTGAGAGAGGGAGAAGCAGGCTTCTCACCGAGCAGGAAGCCCGATGTGGGACTCGATCCTGGGTCTCCAGGATCATGACCTGAGCTGAAGGCAGTCGCTCAACCAACTGAGCCACCCAGGCGTCCCTAGAAATACTACTTTAAAAATTTTTTTTATTTGAAAGAGAGAGAGAGAGAGAGAGAGAGAGAGAGAGAGAGAGCGCGCGCCTGAGTGAGTTAAGGGAGGGACAGAGGGAGAAAAATCTTCAAGCAGACTCCCTGCTGAGCAGAGAGCCTGAGGTCAGGCCTTATCTCAACCCAAGAGCTCTTGACCTGAGCTGAAACCCAGAGTTGGGTGCTTAACTGACTGAAACACCCAGGCACCCGTACAGATAGTACTTTTTTGACCACTTATGTGGATCTTTGTTTTCGTTTTTCTTAGGTAAATATCTGGGAGTGGGATTGCTGAGTTGTGTGTGTTCAGCTGGTAGGAAACCTGCTGTCTTGAGCTGGGGTGTGATGCTTCTTTATTTACATCTTTAAAAGGTTCCTTTGTCTCTGGATGGAGAAGGGGCTGGAAGCAGGGAGAAGCCAGTGAGGCCAGTGGCAGGGCGGGGATGACAGAGGAGTAGTGTCTGGCTCTGAGGGATGGTTTGGGGGCAGAATGGCAGAGGCTTGGTGATGGATTGCATGTTGCTGGGAGTCGAGGTGCTCTGGGCAGAACTGGGAAGACCCAGTTACTTCATTTCTCAGAGGCTCATTTCTCTTGTGCCCAGTGGCCCTGGAAAGTAAATGTTAAAAATGTAAAAGTAAAAGTTTTGTTTTTCTAAACAAAGGGGAGGAGATGCTCAGATGGGAGGCAGGCAGCTCAAGGTGTCTAAGCAGAGGTTGTCATGCTGGCTGAACGCATGTGATGCCTGCTGGGAGACAGTACTTAGGTCACTCACGTTTCTGCACACTCTTTTGAGCAAAGCCATGAACAGTTAATTTCCTCTGGCCTATCATTTCAAAGATGTTTATATAGCCAGCAGCTTTGGAAGATTAGAGGTAGTGTCTGCATTTAGAGGGAATTTACTTGTGTTCCAGGTATAATGACTGTGTTTCCCTCCAGCGGAGAGGGTGGGCAGGTTTGCTGTAGCCCCTTATCTAAGACCGGGGCTTCCTGATGTCAGGATTCCCCTCCTATAATGCATCCAACTCTGTGCAGGTCACACCTGGCCTTCGTCGAGTCACTCTGGGGGAATGGGGACTTGGAACCCAGACTCCATTCTTATTCTGGCTACTATTGCTGCTCTAAGTGATATGACCCAGGAGTTTCATGTTTTCCACTGGTGTGTGTAAAACTGTGACAGACTGACTTGCTAGTTGGCTAATAGGGTAATCTCTTTTTGAGACAGAGTGTGTGAGAGAGTGTACGCTTGAGTGAGGGGTAGAGAAGAGAGTCTTAAGCAGGCTCCACACCCAGCACAAAGCCCAGTGCAGGGCTCAGTCTCATGACCTTAAGATTATGACTAGAGCTGAAATCAAGAGTCAGACCCTCAACTGATTGAGCCATCTGGGTGCCTCCGAGCCTCCACAGTTCTTGAAGATGCCTCTGGGCTGCCTTAGCACAGCTGGCTCTCTCATCTCCTCCTCCCTGCCCTACTGCTGTTCTTTCCTTCTGCATCTCTGTCGATGCTGCTGCCCACGCCTTTGTTGAGTACCTATTAGTGGCAGGTTGAGGGTCAGGAGACAGTGTGAATAAGACACATAGGGTTTCAGTCCTCACAGAGCAAATGTTATTCAGCCTTTGCTGTTCTGTCCATTGTTAAGTTGTGACTTACCTGTTCGCCTAACCTCCTCCTCTCCATCCTCACTGCCAGTTGGTCTCTCTCTGTGGCATATGTATCTTCATGGTCGTTGCAAGAGCAAGAATCAGTACTAGGGAAGGGCCTGATACACTTCCTGGCAAACAGTAGATGCCCAAATGATGACTGCTGTTGGTATTTATGTTATTGGTTATTGTAGTCTGATCGTCACTCCTCGATATAAACCCTTTATTTTTGCCCCGGGCCACAGTATGAAATGTGGCCCAGAAAACACAGGATGCAAGCTAAATCCTGTGTCACCCTCCTCTTGTTGCTGGTCGAATCACCAGCCACCTTCCATGAGCCTGAACTCTTCCCAGTTGGTCTGGTTGCTGTTCCCCAAACATGACACATCCCTCTATGCCTTAGTCTTATTCTTCCTTCTCTTTCAGTCAAAGCCCTGTTTATCCCTTAGGACTCAGCTCCAGGATCCTCTTCTCTCTGTACCTTCCTTGAGGTTGCTTTTCTCCCTTATCCCAGGCTGTTGTGAACTGCAGCACGGTGCACCTGACCTGCCTTTGGACTCACTAGAAGGGACTGCTGGGCCATGTGACCCCAGAGAGCAGCACAGTGAGGTCACAGACTGTGTGAGATACTCTGATCTATCAGGCATTTGGGGCTTACATGTATGATGTAACACCTTGGCAGCCATGAGCTGCTTGATGTGAACTGAAGAGAAAATGCCAGGATACCCATCCCAGAGAGAGTAAACCTCACCAGCCCTGGTCTGGATGACCCATGCTGGCTCACGGGTCAGATCTGGACCAGTGACTTGAAAGTCACATTATTCCCCAAAACCTGTGACTTGCTGGCATCATTTAACCTTGGAGGAAAGAGTTTCTGCAGGACAGTCCAGCTACACCAGACCAGGGGGTGAGCCTCGGTGAGCCACGCCTGAATCCTGCTTCTGACCCCCTTCTCTGTGGGCCTAGGGAAACAGGCTGCTTCACACCAGGGCTGTTCTACGGGTGGATTCCGTGGCCAGTTCTTCTGCTCATAGCCTCACCCAACTGTTACCTGTGGGCCTTCCCTGTACCAGACCTGCCCTGACACCAGCTAAGGGAGGAAGCAGTCAGACCTCGAGGAGCTCTTGGGCAGAACGCTTAGCACATGCCAGTACTTTCCATACTTCAGTCTTCCAGTTACCCAGTGAGGTTGGGAGAGAGTACCTCATGCCTGCAGAGCTAGAGGTGGAGCAGGGTTTGTGGCCAAGCTCTTTTCCACGACTTGGGAACAGACAGGCTATTGCCCCAGCCACCCCCTCCCTGCTGCGAGGCTGCTGTGAGCCATTTTCCCCTGCAGGGAGGAAAGAGCTGCCGTTACCTCCTCTTGCAGCTAGGGGTGCTAGAGACCGAGTCTTTTCCTGGTTGTACCAGCGAGGCATGGAGAGTGAGCTAGGAGCACGTCTCCTCCACCTTGATGCTGTGTGATGTGTCTGCATGACAGACACAGAGCAATGATCCCATTTTCCGCCCGGCTTCTTGCTTGCTGCGGTGACCCTGAGCTGTTCCTGGCCACTGCTGTCCACCTTCCATCACCTGCATCACGGATGGGCTTATCATGCTGACTGATTCCCCCCGTACTGGCCTGGATGCTTAAGCTCTGTGCATGTTCTTTTAGATTGGCATAAAGGTCATTATTGATGTCCTTATGTCCTACTTTCTCACTGCCCATGATTCTGTACATCATATACACAGCCCCCACCCCCAACTGACTTTCTGACTTCCATGCATGTGTAAAATGGAAACATTTGAACCCTAGTTGTGGTAGTCTCAACCAGGAGGGTAAAGGGGAGGTTTTATGGGTTTATGGGACGGCCCTGGGATTCACCCTTGGACCACATTTAGGGAGTGGAAGTCCCTTCCCCCTCAGATGGGCCCATGACGGTGGGGCAGGGATGGGAGGGTCCTCACATCCCTGACTCACCCCATTGCTTCTCCTGTGTTTTCTTGGGACTCTAGCCTTCAAATGCCACACTCTAGGAAAGTTCTGTTTTCCTTCTCCATGGGGGCCTTCTGCCTGTGGCTTCCTGGGTTCGTCTTTTTCTCACCTGCCTTTCACTTCCTTTCCCTGCTGTCTGCCCTATAATGTGATAGCCTTCTCAGGGAGTCTTCAAATGAACAGTTTTTAGAATTGTTGAAAGCTCTGTTGGAAAACAGAAAAGGCTATTTCATGGGAAGATGATGACCTTATTAACTATAATTAGGCAATTCACAGAGGTTTCCAATATAGTCCAGCATCTTGCCTTTTTGAAATGGGGGGAAAATTCTGTGATAATGTCTTTGGGGATGTAATAGTCTTTAACACATTACCAGTTTAATTTCTTCTAGAAGGTTTGGCAGCCTGGTGTTTTCATTTAGAAAGACGAGGCATAGTTTCACAGTCATCCACATTAATATAATAATTACAATTTTGAGCAAGTAATTTCAGATACTGACATCAAGAGTTGTTTTTATAGCTGGAGGAAGATCTCGGGTAAGGAGATGGAACCTCACATTTAATCTCCCACGAGTGGAGTGACATTGCAAACACAAGTAAGTCACATCCCCAGGCTAGGCTTTGTGTTTTAGGCCAGGCATGTAAATATGCACAAAGTCTTCCTGTGTTACCCTCTGAGAACAGGCATATTTGAATTTAGTGGGGAATTCTCTGAAGAGTTTTGCACACACCAGCCCATGCTCTGAGATCTCTCCTAGCTCCTCATGTCAGGTGCCTCACGCTCTGGGGCTGTGTGAGAAGGCAGCCTGGAGTGGACAACGCCTCGGCACCCCAGCTGCACCTCCCTTGCCCAGCTGGGTTGTCTAGGCCTCTGAGGGTACCCAGAGGCTGGCAAGGTGGCACCTGCTGGGCAGGAAGGCCCTTCCAGCCTCCCTGGTCCCAACCTGCACCTGGTGTCAGGCCCCTTCCTCCCCAGGCTCTGTTTGCTGGCTCGGGCATCCCAGCCCACAGCAAATAACTTGGCTTTGGTGTTTTACCCTTTCCTCGTGAACATGTTTTTTACAGTTCTCTAACCATTATTTGTATATCATTTTGGATCCTGTTTTTGAAACTTCATCTGTATCCGTATTTTTACAGCCTTCAGAATAGCCATCTTCTTTCATTATGGCTGTACCATAATTTACTAAATTGCATCCGTATTGCTGAACATTGAGGTTTGTTCCAGCAGGTTTTTTATTGTTGTTTTATAGGCAAGACTTCAGTGACCATCTTTATATACATAATATTTAGGTTCTGTGTAGTTTTTTTCTTAGACTTGATTCCTAGGGCCACAATTACTAGCCAAGGCTAAGAACAACTTTTTTTTTTTTTTAAATATTTATTTATTTATTTGACAGAGAGAGAGAGATCACAAGTAGGTAGAGAGGCAGGCAGGCAGAGAGGGAGGAAGCAGTCTCCCTGCTGAGCAGAGAGCACGATGCGGGCCTCGATCCCAGGACACTGAGATCATGACTTGAGCTGAAGGCAGATGCTTAACCCACTGAGCCACCCAGGCGCCTAACAACTTTTTTTTAAATAAAATTTTTCTTATTATGGTAATAGTATTGAGAAAATAGAAAAAGGTAGAGAAAGGAAAATCAAGATGGCCACATTCCCTTCTCCATGTCCACCACTGGGTCAGCTAGGGTTGTCTCAGGGGGCAAAAACAGGAGACCCACTGAGGGCTGCTACTCGGCAAGGTAGAGGCTGACTGTATGCAGGGCTGGTTCCTGGGTGAAGTCAGGAGAGACCTGAGCTGGTTTCCTCCCTCTGCCCTCCCGTTCCTGGCCATGTCATGTCTGCCCACTTTCTCCTCCTCCTCTTTGTCTCACCCCCACCTGGGGCTGCTTTACCCCACCTCTCCATTGCCTCTCCCACTTCTTCTACTGGGTGACCCTTTTTATTTCTGCCTGCTTTTGGTCCTCAGTGTCTTATGTGTTTGGGGCTGTTATAGTGAGATATTTACTTCTTTTTTCTGCCTGTCCTGCATTCGCAACTGCCTGTTTGTAACATACCAGCCAAGGCCGAATTTTCGTAGTGCTAAGGCAGAGAAGAGAAGAGTGCACCCCAGGACTAGAAAGGAGTTCATCTTTCTTTCTAATGGGATTGTCATCTTTTATCCTGTGTTTCTAGTCCTGCCAAGTCCCTTGGGTTGGAAAATATCCTTTGCTCTCTGCTTGGTTCTCTTACACCAGGGGAGGGAAGAGAATCTCCCTGGGGCCTGGTGGTTCCTTTGATTAGTCTTGCACGGGGAAGTCTGTCAGGTGCCCAGCGGATGTAGGGGCCTGGGAGTGCAGGCATTACCTTCAGGGAGCTCCCAGGAGAGTGCAGGAGACAGGCAGAAACACCATTACTGTTAGGCACATACACTAAGCCAAGCAGCCATAGAAACGAGTGATTTGTGACTTACTCTAATCCTACAGAAAATAAAAGGTAATACCACGGACCCGCCACCAGATTTAATAGTCACTAATGTTCTGCCATATTTGTGTTAGGTCTCTCTGTTTTGTAAGGAGTAAAATATTGCAGATGTAGCTAAAGCCCTGCCTCCCTCCCTCCCCGGCAATGGCTACTCTGCCGAGGTTGGGGGGTGTGCTTTCGAATGCTGACTACAGTGTTTAACATGAACAGTATGTGATACTAGCTTTGTATTTTAAAGATTTATAGAAATGTTACCACACTCAGTATTCTTTTGTAATTTGTAAAACATGAAACATGCTTTTGCAGATTTTACACACACACACGCACGCACACATGCACACACATGTGCACATCTGTCTGGAACATTCGTTTGAAGTGGCAGTGCAGTATTGCTCTGTGTGGATAAACTAGAGTTTATTCATTCCCCCACTGGTTGAAGATTAAGTTGTTCTTACTCTTTTGTGTCTTGGAAACAATATGGAAGTGAGCATGTGTTCCAGTTATCTACTTCCCTACACCAAAGCCCCTCTGAACTTAGTAACTTCAAACAGTCATATGTATTTTGTTTATCAACCTGCAGTTTGGGCTGGGCTTAGTAAGAAGAACTCATCTGCATTCTACGTGGTGTCACGTAGAGTGGCTCGAGGGCTGCCGTCGCTGAGGGAGCTTCTGCCGGTCGGCCGGGTCCCTAGCTGTGCTGTTGGCTGCCGCACCACATGTGGCGTCTCCATGTCACCTGGGCTTCTTCGTGACAGGGCAGCAAGAGAGTCAGGCCCAGACTGGGTTGTCTTTATGAGCTAGCCTCCGAAGGCAGGCAGCGTCCTGTGTGGTGGGTGCTGTCACTGGAAGCAAGTCTCTGAGGCTGCTTCCCATTTAGGAGGAGGGGAATTGGGACCCACTTGTGGGTGGTCATCCCAGAGGATGCACAGCTATTTTAAAACCCACACCTTTAGGTGTGCCCCCTGTATGCACCTGTGGGAGGTTCGCAGGCCCTCCAGGTGCACACCCTGGTGTCCAGGAGGCATTGGCCAGGTTGCTGTCCTGGGTGTTGGTTCCACTGACGCCACCACAGTACTTGAGAGTTGCATTTCTTCACACCCACTCCTACACTTGCTCTTACGGATTTTGATTTTTGCCCCTCTAGTGGGTGTGATATAGGATCTTGCTGTTTTAATTTGCCTGCCTACTGGTGAGGCTGAGCCCCGCACCACCCTCCTGGCCTGATGTTGGATCCCCTTTCCCAGCTGGTTGCCCTTAAGAAGACAGAAACGTCAGAGTGCTGTTTTTTGGCTTATGATGTCAATTTTTCAAGAGAGAAGTGGTGAGTATCCCACAGAGTTTATTGCAAACTATTATGAAGAGCTTGGAGTTACGATTGGTATGACTCACTTACGAAAAAAATATGATTTCAGTAACTGCAGGCTGTATCTGTAATGTGATGGATTTTCATTTAATCTCTCACCTCTCTGTAATTTGCCCAATTTAAAAATGCCCTGAAGCTTGCTTTCTCCTTGTGTGGGAGTCCTGTTCTTGCTATGTGTTATCACAATAATAGTAATAAGAAATGGTGCCAATATGTGTCTCTCTTCGAGTTCTTGCTGTCTCCTTCGTCATTTAATTACTTCTGGTGCTGATCTCCCCCAGTCCGGTCTCCTGCCGAACAGTCTTTGCAGGAAGCTTCCAGGGAGAATGCCGCCCTGAGCTCACGGGGATCCATGAGCTGGGTTATGGTCCTCTCTGGGTCTCATGGCATCCCACTGCTCAGTCACACCTTGTTCAGTGACACCACGAAGTCACAGAGGGCGGTCCACCGCCTTCAGGACTGGCAACAAAGCCTCGTACCTGGGAGCGTTTAGGAAATATGCACTGAACCAAATAATTCAAAATGCTTAGTCATAATCAGTCTGACCTACTGCCTCTTAAAAACATCTGGAAAAAGGCCATGTCTTACCAAGAGCTTTAAAAAGAATTCCTAAGCTTTCCTTGAAAAGTGAACTTTTGGTTACTTTTAAATTTAATCAGGTTCTGTCGGAACACTCTGTGCGTGGCTTGCTAGAGAACATTATCTTCTCTGCCACTCTGCGAAGGGGTGTTTGGCTTCTTATCTGTGTTTAGAACCAGAGCCTCTGCTGCGGAAATGAAGCCTCGTCTGTGTGCCGAGAGTCAGCTCAGGCCCTCTCCAGACGTTTTGGAAGCAACCTTTGCATCCAAAGCAGGGCCCTGGCGAACCAAGTGCGCTGGCCAAAATCTTCTAGATTGAGTGGGTGCGGTGTGTCCTCTCAGTGTCACCGGTGCCTTGCAGTGGAGCATGGGTCACTTCAGGAAGTGCAGGGGGATCATTTGCCCAGGCCAGGCTCATAGCTGGTGACACGTGTTGTGGCACGGAATGGGGGGACAACCAGTGCTACTGCTGCCCCTCTCACCAGGCTCTCCCTGTACTAACCAGAGTGAGTGCACATGAGCAATTTGTTATCTCTTGTTCCCAGCGGAGGAAGGATTTGGGGTGTGTTCATTTCCTCTTTCATGGAAAGCTGCTAGGTCGGCCAGGGCGAGTTGGGCAAGGCCTCCCAGGCTGGCGGAGTGGGTACCCCAGAGCCCAGGCACTGTCAAGGCCGTACCACGTACAGGGAGCCAAGTTTCAGAGCCTGTGGAGTTTTCACATCACATTCTAGGTGCCAGCAAAAGTCTAACGGGGGCAGGGTGTTAACTCCATTTCTGTGACAAGTTTGTTCTCGGCCTAACAGTTTGAATAATGTGTAAACAAACACTAGTGCCTGCTATGCTAATCAAACCTCAGGCCTCATTTGCATATTGAGAGTTTACAGGATATACTCTGCTGTTGGGGACCTACCCATTGACCCCTGGGCTTTTTTTTCTGGTGACCCTGATGTGACCCACCGGTGCTTAGCCAAGGGGCCCCAGCCTCCTTTAGGGTCTCGAAGGTGAGGACTGTTCCAACTGCTTGGTGTCTGGGCTGGAGCCGCCTGGGCCAGCTTGGCTTCTGGGATCAGCCTTTTCTGGTCAGGGTTTCCTAGGCAGTGAGATTCAGGAGTTGGGCTGGTCTCAGGGCTCCTTCCAGCAGCAGCTGCCACCCTCACCAGCTAGGGAGCACCTGCTAGGGACCAGACTCTGGTGGGCGTCTCACAGTCATGCAGAGCAGGAGTTTAATCATTCCATTGCACTGATAGGGAAACCAAGGCCTGGCAGGCTGATACCTTTCCTTGCACACATACTTCTTCTGCTTGCCCCTCATGGTGAATGAACCCTTGCCTGCTTGGTGACTTCTCCCTTTCCCCGCCTGCTGTCATCCTGTCAGTTGTACAGCCTGTGACTTCCCTCTGAAGCGCCTCTTGGGTCTGTCTCCTTCAGTCCTCATTGATACCTCCTCAGTCCATGCCAGCACCCTTTTGTACAGCAGTCTGAGAAATGTTCTTCCTTGCCTCCCCCATCTTCCTAGGCAGCCCAAATCAGTGTGTCCCTCGCTAGCCTCATAGCCTGCAGGGCTCAGGATCAAGCCTGCCCTCCTCGATGTGATGTTTGCCTGTCTTCAGCTCGCTGCCCTCAGTGTGCACATCCAAGGGCTCCCATGGGCCTGACAGGGCGGGGCTGTCCCTCATGCTGCCCAGTGCCCAGCGGGGCGGCGGTGGGGAGCGGTGCATAACAGGTGCAGGGAGTAGCTGTTGCGTTGTTGTGGGGTGTGCAGCTGAAAGTGAGGGAGATGGTGATTAGGACTCTCGTCTGTTAGATTCTAAACCTCTACTCTTTCTTCCCCTTCCCACTGATTACTGAATTCTTGATAGGAAGACATACCCAGGCCAAAGCCTGACCTGTGTATTTCACATAAATGTCCCTGGCAGCCTGGCTGGCCCATGCATGAAACCCATTAGGCAGTGTGATCGCATGTTGTTGATGGTGGGAAGGGCCCATGTCAGCTTGTGCTTAGCAGGCTGTTAGGAAGGCCTTGTTAAATTTTTGTTTCAAAGGACTTCTCAAAAATGGCAGGCTTCATTTCAGGGGTCTTTGTTAATCTGTGTTTCCTGGCTGAAACACGTGGACTGTTTACCAGAGCTTTTGCATGTAATGAGCTGGAGGCAGAATTAAAATGATTTCAGCTTCGATTCAGGCAAGAGTATGTATAACCAAATAAGTCATCTGAGCGGAGGAGCCCTCAACATGAACCAAGGCACAGCCAAGCAGGGTCAGGGTTTAGACCCCGAGCCTTCCAGGGGCTCTGTGCTGACATTTCCGCCCTGAGCTGAATTTGCATAAGCACAAAATGAGTGTGTGGTCACTCTTGGCAGTGTTATTGTGTATGTGATTTCCACAGCTTCACATGGGGCAGTTTAAAGAATAGATATGGCCTTTATTTTTCTATGAGCCAATGCTTGGAATTAATTTTTTCTGGCCCACTAACTCTTGTGGTTAAAAGTACAAATTAAGCTTTCCGGGAGAATCCATCATAGAATTATTGAAAAGTCAGCATGGAGAAAATAATGGGCTCTACATTGGGTTATGTCTATAGGGTTATTGTTTTTTGCAATTACGCTTTTCTTTGTTTTTCTTCTTTTGTGCTTTGGGAAATCAACTCGAGAATGGGCTTCCAACTTGGAAGAGTTATTGGTTATTTTTCCCAAATGGGATTGCCCTTCTGGAGAACAGTGGGCTTCTATTTGACAACAAGTTATAAATTTGTGCTCCAGGTTCTCTGAAGAAAGCATGAATCTTGGACAATGGTACTGTGGCGCTAGGTTTCAGGCGGGCGTGTAGAGCTGTCAGAAGTCCATAAAGTCCTCAGGTGCCAGCTTGCATCCAGCCAGCGTTTGTCAAGTGCTCCGCATGTACTTTGTGCAGGATCACAGTGGGTCCTCCATTGCTTTTCACTCTGCAACCCCAGTGCCCCAGAGCCTGTCGTAGTGCATGGTCTGTCCGAGCCCCAGCCCCACACTGCCTCGTAGCATCTCTCCCATTGAAGGGGAAGAGCCTCCACGCCCCATTTACCAGGACCTGCCAGGTACCAGGTGTGGTACCAGGCAATAGGGCACATAGAACCAAAGATGGACCCCTGCCCCATAGATGCTGCCCTGTCTTCCTGCTCTCTGCCTCCCAGACCCTAGGAGGCGCTGCCGGCTGTGCCCGCTCCTCTAGCTACAGCTACTGCAGTTGTAGGCAGCAGGGGCTTAAACACCAGGTGAGCACCCGGGGTCTTGCCTAAAACCCTCCAAAGGCTCCCCTCTTTCTCCAGAGTAGAGACGAGATCCCTCAGTGTGCCTCTGAGGCCTTCTGGGGCCTTCCTGTTCACCTCTCATGCTTCATCTGAGTAATTGCTCCTCCTTTTCCCAGGAAGCCCCCGCCCCAACCCCCCGGGTTGGGTCAGGTGCCCCCTCACCCTGGCCCCTGATCTTCTCCCTCACAGCACTTGTCTGTAGCCTCGCAGACAATGTCCTGTTTGTAGTGATGCGTGACTTTGCTGACTGTTGTATGCCCAGCACGATCACAGTGTGCGACACGCAGTAGGCGCTTTGTAAACATTTGTGCAGTGACACCTAGTGCCCCGGAGGAAGGAGCTGTCTCTGTTGGCCGGCCTCCCACGGTGGCGCAGGTGACGGCCTTGGCAGCTGTCAGCCTGTTAATGGAGGTTGCCGAGGCCTGGGCTGCAAGTGGCGTGTGGTGAGGGATGTGCGCTGGGGCCCCAGTCATCACTTTCTTTATTAAACTGGGCCTATCACTTGACATCCTTCACCACTGAGGGAAAAATAGCTGGTTTCAAAGTACAAGTTCAGGGGTGTCTGGGCTGCTGCTGCCTGTGAGAAAAATGACTTCCGGCTAGAGCACGGGGCCGGGCGGGGCTGGCTGGTAGGCCCACACTGATGGGCTTCCTCCACTGCCCACACCTTGCTGTAAGGACAGGGACCCTAAGGTTGGAGAGGAGGGGAGGGGCTGCAGCGCTGGCCTCCTGACCTCTGGTCTTGGTTCCTTCCTCATCCCTGCTGTTGCTCCAACGGGGGGTGGGGGAGGGGGCAAGCAGAGGAGAGGCCCAGGGACTGGGGTGGGTTACCTTGCAGGACCACCAGCTGGCACTGGTGGTGACTTCACTCTTCCCTCACTCTGGGGCTCCTTCACCTGCAGCTGGAGATCGCTCCCTTTCCTCTCTCAGGGAAGCCTGGTTCCCTGGGGCGTGCTCACTGCAGCCACTTTTCCCTTCTAAGGGAACATCTGTCGTGTGCTCTAACCAAAGCCTAGCCGCTGGTGCATGAGAACACGGTGTCCAGAACTCTGAGTGCCTGCAGCGCCCGCGAGGACAATTGCGGCTGTGCCATGGCCATCTTGGGTCCCCAGACACGGGCTAGGTCTACCCTCCCCCTCCAGACAGCAAGGGTGGCCTGGGAGGTGGGCGATCCCATAAGGGTGGGAAGACCTGAACTCCGGTGCCTTCCCTGCTGCTCTGTGTGTTTCGGGGAGGGGTCAGCATGGTGTCCAGGGTCAGGTGGCCTGGGCGCTGGGCCTGGCCCTGCTGCTCACTGGTGTTTGTATGGGCCACCATCTCAGCCTCTCTCTGCCTCCGTTCCTCTGATGGCGACGGGATAGCACCTGAGCGTTGAGCACTAGGCCCTGAGCTGGTGACCCAGGGGCATTGACTTCGAGGGTGTGGCCAGTGAAGCCTCACCGGGCCAGCAGACCCTTCCCTCCTGCTTTTTCCTCTCAGGTGCCCTACCTGAAGCTGCCCCTGTGAGGAGCCATCTCACTTCTTTAATCAAAAGGATATGTTTATCTTTTCTTTATTTGATAAAGAAATATCAAAAGTACAGTACCTTAGTTTTTATTCTACTTTGAATGTAACTCTAGTTGCACATTCATTTTTAAAATCTCATATGTATTAATTTCATGATACTGGTTTGTTTTTCTTCTTACCTTTCATGAAGCAATATTACTGAGCTTTCTCTAGCGTCTCTGGCACTGGAGTCATCATGGTCCCCCGGGCACTGTGAGTCATCTAATGTAGTTTTCCAGAGCGTGTCAGCTTCACTTCCGTCTCAGTCATTTCAGACCTGCGCTTCGTGAGTCAGTGTGTGGTGCGGCCACTGGAGACTTTGTACCTAAGTGCGGCTGTTCATTTGTAAAACTTTGGAACATTTTGTTTTTCCATTAGTGTTTTCTTCCCCCGGCTTTGATCTGCGGCTGCAGAACAGGGCCCGTCCCCACTCTCTGCCCTCGGCTGTCTGCTCTACCGGAGGAGGTCCACCCCCCTTCTGGAACTCTGACCCTCAGCTTGGCATTGGCAGCTTTTCTCCATAGGGACGGGGGAGCTTTGAGGGCAGGACAGCACAGCAGGGGCCGGCTTGCCATGAGGAGAGGGGGCACTGCATGTGCTCCCCACTTTAGGTTGATGGGAGACTTACCTTTTAGCAGCTGAGTGGGACCTTGAGTGGAGGGAAAGAGAAGGAGCCGTCCCTACTGGTCTCAGGGGCTCGAATGGTTCAGGATATATGTCTGTCCCTCTTATAGGAGAATTCACTGTTTATCTGTCAAGATGCCTTTTATAAACAAGATCCCTGTGGCTTGGGGGAGGCCTACGCAGTCCTATACTTAGAGCCTTTGAGAGCCTCAGAAAATCAAGGATTCAATCCAGTAATATATGTGAAATGCCATGTCTTGGTCGGCCTGGGCTGCCATAACAAAACAGCATAGACTGTGTGGCTTACATAACAGAAATGTATTATCTCATGGTTCTAGGGACTGGAAGTCTGAGATCAAGGTACCCGCAGGTGGCAAGAGCCTGGATCAGGACTCTGCCCTGATGATGTCATGTAACTTGGCTTACTTTCTTGGTGGTCCCATCTGAATACAGCCACACTGTGGGTTAAGCTTTCAGTATGTGAATTTTGGGGGGTATATAGTTCAGTCCATAACACATGTAGTGCCTCACCTGGCACATGGAGGGTACTGCTCAGTGAATGTTCACCCCATTTGAATTGGAAAGATTTTAGGGTCCAGGAAGAGGACAGTGGAATTGGCCCCAGAGGTCTGGCCAGATCCTAAAGACCAGGAGTACCCAAGGAGTGTTGTGTGTTCTTAGGAAGGCAAGTCCTGAGGTCAACCTGCTGGCTCTGGCCAGTGGTAGGCGGCAGGCTAGAAATGAGGTCCATCTTTGCCCTTTCAACCTGAGCCCTTCCATCTCCAGAACCCCGGTCTCGAACCTCCCGACCCTGTCTGGAAAAGCAGAAGAATTGTAGCCTTTGGCTAAGGTGAAGCAAAGGTACTAACAGAGTTGTATACTGTGCAGCCAGAGTTTTTTTGTTTTTGTTTTTTTTTAAGATTTTATTTATTTATTTGACAGAGAGAAACACAGTGAGAGAGGGAACACAAGCAGGGGGAGTGAGAGAGGGAGAAGCAGGCCTCCCACCGAGCAGGGAGCCCGATGTGGGACTCGATCCCGGGTCTCCAGGATCATGACCTGAGCCGAAGGCAGTCACTCAACCAACTGAGCCACCCAGGCGCCCCGAGTTCTTAATCTATTAATAATAATACTTGATTTTTGAGTAATTATCTCCAGGAAAGCAGGGAATTTGACTATTTTATCACCAGCATGGCACTAAGTAGATATTCTCTAAATGTGTGCTGACTTAATTAAAAGAATGGAGGGTCCCAGTGGTAGGCAAAATGACTTCCTGCACTGGCAGCCTTGCAGCTTAGGACAGGCAGATCTGCTGTTCCCATTGGCATGCGAGGACACCGAGGCACAGAGAGGACTTGTGGCTTGTTCAGGGTGACTCAGTGAGGGAGCTGGCCCTGCTGGGCTCGGGGAGGGATGTAGGGTGAGCCTCAGGAGGACCAAGTTGGGTGGGCCTTATGAATGGGGCTTACTCCGTGTTCCATGCCCCAGGCGCCTGTGTCTTTCTGGCTAGTGGGGAGGGGCCCTGGAGCTGCCCACTCCACAGGTGCCCTAGCCTCAGCTTGCTTGGGCTAACTGCGAGGGAAGGCCTTCTTTCTGGCCTTTCTAGTGTCCCCAGGTAGCAAGGATTTCCTACGTGAGTGAGTCGATGGAAGCAGACATTAACCACACTTACAGGTTTAAATCAATGCTATTTTGGCTCAGCTAGTTAACCTGTCACTCTCTCTGGTTCCTGACATTCATTCTCAGGTGCATTCTTATTTTATTAGTGTGGCTAATTAATGAATGACATTAAAATATTGGCATGAATTGATTTGGTTATCTGTATCCATGGAGCTTCAGTTAATAAAACAACTTTTGATAAGACTAGTGGTTTTAGAACATTTAAAATTAATTATATTTTCTGAAGGATTTTTCTAGAATTGCATAACTGCCTGGCAAGCTACTTCAATTCCCTAGTTAACTGAAAGAAATTGGTTTTTCATTTGGTTTTGCTTAATACAAATTAAAAATAATATACATTTGATAAAAGGAGTTAAAAGATTATTTATTAAAGTCTCCCTCTTTATATATTGGGGAAAAAATCCGTAAGTGCTAAATTAATTCTGAGGGTGGTGTGCAGAGAATCTAACAGTCAGAGAGCTATTTGACCTGGAGAAACAGGCGTGCGTGTCCGTTCAGAACTTCCGCTGGGACTCTTGCTCAGGGATGAGTGCTGTTCTTTGCGCGTGACTTCTGTGCTGTAGACATGTTACTCTTGTGCATCTGAATTCAGCAGCAGCTGGGGGTGAATTAGTACAGTGTTGGAAGGTGGAGAGCCGGGGAGAATTCGGGGGTTTATTCTCATCCCGCTTGGGTTAGGCGCTAAGAAGTCTGCCAAAGATAGGAGCTTAAAAATAAAGAAGTGAAAAGAAAAAGAAACTATGTTGTAAAAACACTAACTGTAAAGAAGATGTAATAAGTCAGTGGTTGTTACCCCACTCGTAGGACTCAGTTCTTCTCAGTTACTAGTTATTGTTAGAAAGCCTACTGTCACAATGCCCAAACTCCCAAAATTGTGGCCTGCCATAGCGGACCTTACAAATAATTCCGTCAAATTTACCAGCCTACAAAAAATAAATAAATAAATATAAACAAAAACAGAAACCTCACAAAAAACTCACCCGAAAAATATCACTTATCTCTTTTCTTCTTTTTTTTAAAAAAAGATTTGGGATGCCTGGGTGGCTTAGTTGGGTAAGCATCTGCATTTGGCTCAGGTCATGATCCCAGAGTCCTGGATTGAGCCACGCATTGGGCTCCCTGCTCAGTGGGGAGTCGGCTTCTCCCTCTGCCCCACAGCCTGCTCTTGTGCTTTCACATTCTATCTCCTAAATAAATAAAATTTTAAGAAAATAAAAAGTAAATGAAATTGTTAAAAAAAACTTTTTGGACATAATCTCAGACTTACAGAAGAGCTATGAGAATAGTAGAAAGAATTCCCAGAAAACCTTTACCCAGATTCCCCAAATGTTAATATTCGTCTTTTCTCTCTGTATATAAAGATGTATAGAGGTGTGGATGTGTAGGTGTATAGATATACACATATTCATGTACATTCACACATTTTTTCCCCTCAACCATTTAAGAGTAAGTTACAGACTGATGGCCCTTTACCCCAAATACTTCAGTGTGTATTTTCTAAAAACAAGGAATTGTCTGACATAACCACAGCGTAGTGATGCAAGTCAGGAAAAAAACACTGAGACAACATTATTGTCTAATTTACTCTATGTACCTTACTGAGAGTTTTTTCAACAGTGTCATAATAATGGCCTTTATAGCAAAAGAAAATTCAAGATCACATTACCATTACTGTCCTGGCTTCTTTAGTGTAGAACAGTTAAATATGACATTTACGTATTTGAAGAGTGCAAGCCAGTTGCTTATTGTAAACTGTCTTTCATTTTGGGTTTGTCTGGTGCTTCCTCATGATTAGATTCAGATAATGGACTTCCTGGCAGGAATGTCCCAGGGGTAATGCTGTGTCTTCTTGGTGCATCATGTCAGGAGGCACATGTTGTCAATTGTCAATATTGCTGGAGATGTTAATTTTGATCACTTGGTCAGGATGCCATCTGCCAGGTTTTGCCAGTATAGTTACTCTTTTACTTTTTGTAATTAGGAAGTGTCATGTGGGGAGACATTTCGACACTACCTAAATAACCTGCTTTTCCTCAGACTTTTATCCAGTAATTGTAGATTTCATTGATGATTCCTACTGTATCAGTTCCTATGATGATACTGGATGAATGGTGATTTTTAATTCTATAATTTCTTCCTATTATAAAGAGGAGTCATCTTCCCTATCACCCCCATCAATTTATTTATTTTGTATCTCTGTGGATTCATGGACTCTTACTTTAATAAATTCGAATCCAATTTTATAATTTGACCAATAGAAGCTCCTTCCTGAGTCCGCTTGACATGTCTCTGTCATTCTTTGACTACCTTCTTCTTCTTCTTTTTTTTAATAGAGCAAGGTGTTCCAGTTTCATCTTGTTCTGTTTCTACCCCATCTCCAAAGAGCTCCAAGGAGCTCTGGTTCCTTTTAGTGGAGAAAGGCATTTAGAAACCAAGATTTGGGTGTTAGGTGTGCTCATTGCTGCTGGGATGTCACTACTTCTCAGAAGACAGATCTGGGCAGGAGATGTGTGCATACACATACCCATACACACCTCTGTCTGCTTCTTTCTGTTAAACCTGCCAGTTCACCTGGATTTTTCATCTCTCCATCCACTACTGTGGGGTTCATTCTGCCTTTTTCCATTTTCGTATTTATAACTTCCTTCTCCAGCACTGTGAAACTTGGCTCCCATTTTTACAATATATTTACATTCTTCCTCAATCCTAGATGTCAAAAAGTTGTTTCAGAATTGCTAACCTCTGAATTGCTTACTAATTTGAATTCATTCTTAGAGTTCTTTTGCCTCTAGCTTGAGAATGTATAGTCCAAACATGTGTTCAGATGTTCCTTGGCGTGTTTTTTTTTTTTCTTCTTTCCTCTTTCTGCATGGTTTTATTATTTGAAATACAGTTTGGTTCATTTGTTTTTCTTTGAATTCTGTTTTAGGGTTCTCCCAGTCTTGTTGATTTCCTCCCTTTCCCCTTTCCCCACTCCCTACTTCTTTCCCTCCTTTCTTCCTTAGATCCATGCAGACAACTAACATATCTCCAAAAGTCAAGTCTATACAAAAAGTTCTATTTAGAG